>JAIUZE010002884.1:0-126837 GCA_022085475.1 Heliosperma pusillum | reverse complement strand
CATGGTTTTCATGAATGAACAGGTTGCTTGCATGGATGACTTTTTGGATATGATATTTTGGGGTTCGGGTGTGAGCTAGCGGGCGTTGTCCCTGGAAGTTTCACCTCTAGACGATTTTAGCTAGTTTTGCTAAACACTTGTTCTTTGCTAACATTTAAGAGACCCCGTCTCTTTGTTGTATTTCCGTACTTAGTTATAACATTTTGACACTCCTCGTTTTATTTAACTTGCATGTATAAAAGTTTTTAAAACTACCTATTTCCGCAATATAATTCACATGCTTGTTTGTTTTATATTTCCGCATTCGCGAGGGTTGTCACAATAGACCACCAAATATGGACATTATAAGTTGACTACGCAAAATGAATGCCATGTAGGTCAGAATTGACCTGTCAAGCAAAGAAATATGTATATCTCACAATCTAGAGGTCTATAAAGCGTGATTTAAATTGGAAATAAAAGCTAACTTAATGAGCTTTTATTTGGTGTATAGTGGCATAATTTGTTCAACTCGAGCAAAGAGATATGCGGCCTTAAAGTTGCTGCAAGAACATTGTTGAATGTTGAACGTTTCACACATGAACTGCTACTACTCAAACTTGAATATCTAGTTTTTTTTTTAATGAAACCTAACATATGTAGCTTCTAAATGGTATAGGTTGAGTATGTTAATTAAGAGGGGCCGGTGAGTTACGATAGTTTCAAGCCAAGACTAATGTACGATTGCTATTTTGAATGCTTGACAAAGGTGTTTGAACATCATGTTCATTATGGTTGTTCCTTCTAATTTTAACTCTCACTGAAATAATGTAATGAGGTCTATATGTGTGAAGAGAGATGTAAATAAAGTTTATTTCTTTGGAAGACATGAGAATTTAAACATATATTAATTAAAGTGTAAATTGATAAATCATACTAACATAAGGACCCTATTATATAAACAGTACCAACATAATCAATAATTCGTAATCAGTACCAACATATTAACTTTTATCTACGAATAATACCAAGTAATTGTTTACATAGCTGTTTATACCTCTACATTAGAGAACGGCCATGTATCTTTTGTAGTTGCGTTTTATGATGATAAAATATCTACTTTGTTCACTTTGGGTAATATTATCTACTCCCTCCGTCCCACTCAATTGTTAATAATTGACAATAACAACAATTGACAAATATTTCGTACTATTACTTTAAACGTGAAACGCAAGGAGTATCTATTGACAATAATATTATTATCCTGGTGACTGAAATCAAAAGTTTACACAAGATAGGAAAACAATTAGTGATTATGCCATATATATAAGCTCCGTCAACATCTGCATTGCCAGATTTTAGTAATTTGGCCTATAGTGACTTTATTTGTTCAACATAGAGCTGGTAAAACGATATGCAACTGCATTTCTACTTCTCTTGGATAGTTTTGTCATATAGTTTTGGGCTAAATCTGGACGTTCTATAGGCCTTCTGCTAGATTCTCTAGCGCAATGATAATGACACTACCATTATTACTAATATCACAACAATCACTATGTATTATTACTAATATCACAACAATCACTATGTATTAGTTTAGTAAGAATTTTGATTAGACAGCTTAACTTCAATAATATCGTGGCATTGGGGTTCGGCCAGTGGAAATAGGACAGCCTTTTTTTAAAGGAGCTACCATTCATCGTCGAGACAAATACTCATATTATATTGCAGTCAAACTACACAAAGGGGACGACGTTAGCCCTCTCACAAATTTGACTCAACATTTCTCTAATCTCTCTTTTCTATTAAATGAATTTCAAAACTAATCAAATTAATCGAATAAACGAAACAAAACCAATTGAATTAACAAGCCAAATCATCAATTTTTTTTTTTTTTCTTTAACCATAATTGTATCATATCCCGACTTATTTTGATAAAGATAATATGTAAAGTGTAAACCCTCCGACTCCTTGAAGGTGTATGGAGACTAAAATCTAACCCCCTCAAATTTTAATTGTTGTAGGAAATTCAAACAAAAAGGTGACATGGATGTTACTTAATTAATTATAACAATTGCGAATTTGGAGACAACACTGGTCTACATATAAAGTATAATTAGTAGAGTATATAACCGGTTGTCTATAACTGAGAGTATAAATTTAGAACTTGATAATAAATAATTTGAGCTTATATGTATATTTTACGAGTTTTATTAGAAAAATATTTAACGTCTTTATATAAATTTAAACTCAATATATTATAATAAAACTAAAAATTGTTTCAAAAGAACAGAAATTTAATCTTTACTTCTATAATCATTGATTGATTTAAGCTATTTTATACTTTAGAAAGCACTAATTAAATGCTTCTTAATACACGTAAAATTTGCTAAAATGAGATATAAAGAATAATGGGGAGACTAACATTTAAGATTTCAATCCAATATGCCCAATGTGCAACTAATATAAGAACCGTATTATTAATAAATAACTAACGTTGAAAAAAAAAATAAGAAATGAAGTTATGAATAAACTAAAAAATAATCGATTACAACCTTAATTATTTGGACCAAGAATCCTTGAACTAACCAAACGTACCCCACCAAAAGAAAACAATGAAATGAATAATAATGATGATAAATAAGAAAGAATCAAACATTGACGGGCTTACACAAGAACAAAAGCGAGCTAGCCGAGTTGGAGTTAGACGACGTCGTATCAGTCCCTCCAGCAACGGAACCTAACTTCTCGTAATAATCAACGCAAAACAATGACAACAAGAGCTGAGCAGCATGCTTAGTCCAAACCGGTCCGACCCGACAAAGAACCGGACCCACACACAGCATGTAAAGACGCTTATAACCCCCGAGTGCCAGCACTAGTGTCCGTACACCAGGAGGTGACACGTGACGGAAGCACACGTGTTCCCATATAGAGTCATCCGACGTGGCAAGGTGGCGCCATTGCCGACATACGCATGCCGCTACTCCTAAGCTACGACCGTCTAACCTCTTTAGTACTTCTACTAGTATATCCCTGTTCTCGTTTATGCTGAAACGCGTCGTTTTTACCCGCTTCTCGCTAACACCATTGTCGTTTGATGCTTTTCGGTTTGACATTTTATTTGTTTAGATTTATTATTGGTTTTGAGACAAGGAAGAGATAGATATAGATATGATATACTCAATACAAGTATAAAGATGAGAGAGAAGGGGACAAGAGGAAAAGTGTGAGGAGAAGTGAAGAACTGATATAATGAAGTGAACAAGTAAAAAAAACAAAACAAATAAACAAATAAATAAATAAATAGGTTGGGTGTTGTGAGAGTGTGTATATGATTATATGGAGTTAACTTGTGTTATTTATTTCTTGCTTAAATGCTTATGGAGTGAGGGAAAGAGAGAGAGACACACATGTTTTACTTTGTTTCTAGCTTTTGTTGCTTCTTCCCAAGTTCCAACCACGCTGCATTTACATATTTTTAACCCGTGCATCACTTTGTTTCGGTTTATTGTCAACGTTGCGTTTAACTATCGTAAAAAATGAGAGAGACACGATTTTTTTATTTGAAATGTACTCCATCCATTCAACTCTACACTACACATTTTAATAGAATATAACTATAATATATGGACCTCAACTATCAATTTATTGAGATGGTTCATCTATCACATTTCTCTTTTTGACACTATTCACAAGTAAGAAGAATCTTTCAATTTCCGGATAATACATAAGAGAAAATATAATCATGTGGGATCTTGTTTGATTTGTCTTTAGGAGTATATTAAAAATATCTAACTCGTATAATTTTTGCAAATACGTAGCGAACTATATTTACGACGCAAAACGCGCGTTGACAAACGTGAAAAAAGAAATGTGTAATGTGAAGTTGAATGGAGAGAGTATTAGAATTATATATTCTGTATATAATATTCTTAGTATTATTCTCGAATTATTTGATGTATATTCAGATACCTCAAGTATAGGAGCGGTATTTGGAAAGGAATTGCAACCGGATTGTAAAACATCGACGACGTTTTAGGAAATATCGACGACGTTAAACATAAAAAAGACGAGCATTGCCCTTGCCTTTCTCTCTCTACAAAATTATATTCTCCAAAAATAAACCCCCTTTACCAAAGCTCATCTACTTCCACCACCGCCACCGGCACCCACTGCAAGTTGCTGCTCCGCCACCCAGCTGCCCCCTGCGCCTCCACCGCCGCCGCCACTGCCGGTAAGTTTTCAAAATTTTTTTTTTAATTTCTTAGATTTATTTATTAATCTTTTGATTTATTGTAACTTAAATTAGATTGTTGGTTTAATTTGTAAAGTTCTAGTTAAAAAAAGTAGATTGTTCTTAGTTTTTCTTTTAAATCATTGTTGGTTTAATATATATCTTAGTTTGGTTTTTTGTTGATTCATTGTATATAATATTGAGTTTGGTTTTTTGTTTGTTTATTTGTTGTAAAACTTATAGTTATGTGATGTCTATGTTTTTTTTTTTTTTTTTTTTCGGCAGTAGTAAAGTTATCGTCTTATTTCTAGTCTCTCGCACCTTTAGCCAGCTCATGTGCCAACTTATTAAGGTTGCGGGGGATCAAACTAAAACATAAACAATGAAAGAAAGGTAACAAATTTTCAATGTCTCTAATGATATCAACAGTAGTATGTTGAGCTTGATCCACTCCTGCTAATTGATTGAGAACCTGCAGACAATCAGATTGCACATGAAGATGTTTAATTCTTTGTTCCAGTCCCCATTGGAGTACTCCACGAATACCGATTGCTTCAGCTTGTGATGCATTTTCAGCTTTGATTTTAGATGCGTTTGAGAAAAAAGGAGTATTATTGGCGTCATAGGATACCCATCCATAAGCAGCATTTAGGTTGGATTCCCAACTAGCATCAACTTTTATGCGGGTAATAGCGCATCCTGATTCCTTCCCGACCATGAAGAAAGGATAAAAATTCCTAATACTATCTCTCATTTCATATCCGTCATTGTCACGTGAGATATTTTTGATTTCTCCCTGATCTTTTAGATAACCCAAAGCCTTAATAGTTAAATCAGCCTCCTTTTCTTGAAGCCGGAAAAAATAATGCGGTGAGTATAAATGATCTTCCCATAGAAGCCTGTTACGAACGCACCAGATAGACCATAGAATAGAGATGAAAACAACAATGCCTGACTCCTCATCTTGTTTTGAAAGCGCAAAATAATTGAACCACTTGATTATCCATTCTTCAATCCCAATGAAATGATCATTTATAACAGATATTCCCAGAGAGGAAGCGGCCCAAATCCTTTGTATTTGAATACAGTCTCGAAAAAGATGGGCGTTCGTCTCAATTGCTCCTTTGCAAAACAAACAAGAATAGTCAATAACAATGTCCCTTTTTTGAAATTCCTCCCTTAATGGAAGCGTGTTTGTAACCACTTTCCATAGAAAAGTCTTCCATTTTTGAGAAACAGGAAGGTGCCATAGTTTTTTCTTACAAAAATTCCTAATGGAATTATTAATTCTATGTCGATCCTTGTGTGAACTATTTTTCTCCAAATATGAATTTAGAGCAAGAGCATATCCACTTTTAACCGTGTATATACCCGTTGAATTTTTTGTCCAAAATAAATAATCTTCTTTTCTCGACTGACATATTGGCATGGCCCCAATTTTATTAGCCCAGTTTGGTTCAAAAAGTTCCTCTATTGCCTCAAAATTCCACGTAGAAGAGCGTAAAATTAAGTCTTTAACCTTCAACTGTTCCACCTGGCTTGGCGGCCTAAATCCCAAAGATGTAATGCGAGGTGGGGCCTCACCCGCAATCCGTTTGTCATTCCAGATATTTAAGTTAGAATTGAATCCAAATTTCCAACCTAAATGTGGGATGATGAGTTCCAGCCCATGAATTATGCTTCTTCTTCCCCATGAAGCCCGAGTACATCTCTTAATTGAGTTAGGATCTGTTGGGACACCATTCTTAATAATTTTATCATAGAAAATTTGGCTTAGAAGGGATTCCTTATCTTGAATTATTCGCCAAGCCACCTTACCCAAAAGTGCCTGATTAGTACATCTTATATTTCTAATACCCAAACCACCTGCAAATTTTGGAAGGCTAAAAAAATTCCTACTACACCAATGGATAGTCTTTGAAGATTTATTCCCTGTCCACCAGAAATGTGACAGCAAGGAGTTTATCCTATCTGCCACACTTACCGGTATTTTGAGTACCGATAGGGTAAAATTTGAGAGGGTGGACAGAACAGAACAAATCAAGGTCAGACGTCCAGCGGGTGATAAGAAAATGGCATTCCAAGAGGTGATTCTCCTTTTGGCTTTATCTAACACTGCATTCAGGATTTCTTTCCTTGAGTTTCCAAAATCTGTTTCAATTCCTAGATATTTTCCTAACCCATTGCTATTAGAAATTCTGAAAGTCTTGATACATTGTTGTGCCGTTTGCAATGATGTGCTTGGGCTAAAGAGAACTCCAGAATTTTTTGGATTGATTACTTGGCCAGATGCTTCACAAAATTCTTTCAGAATCTTAGCAAGTTTAAGGCTTGCCCCATCCTTATCATTTAAAAAGAAAACTGCGTCATCCGCAAAGAAAAGATGAGATATTTTAGGTGAGTTCCTTGCAGTCGAGATTCCACAAATAATTCCTTTATTTTGTGCTGCAGTGATATTTTGAGATAGAATCTCCATACACAGAATAAAAAGAAGAGGAGATAATGGATCACCTTGACGTAAACCACATCCTGGTTTAAATTGTCTAATGGAAGAACCGTTAATTAGAACTTCATATGACACAGAATTGACACAGCTCATAATAAGCTTAACGAAGGGCTCAGGAAATCCAAAACAATTTAGCGTACCTTCCATGAAGTCCCATCTTACCCAATCAAACGCCTTGCTCATATCAGCTTTAAAAGCAAATCTCCCTGAGCTTCCAGATTTGTGATGATTTATATAGTCAATTAACTCATTAGCAATAAGAATATTATCCGAGATTTGCCTCCCCTTAATGAATGCATTCTGATATGGCCCAATTAAGTACTTCATAAACCTTGATAATCGATTCGCTATGCATTTAGATACAATACGCATTATGACGTTACACAAGCTTATTGGTCGGAAATCTTCAACAATTTGAGGCGAAGTGCATTTTGGAATAAGTATTATGAAAGTACGATTAAGCTCTTGTAGTACCTGTCCCCCATTTAAAATTGCAAGCACGGCGTTGGAGACGTCCGACTTAATAAAATGCCAACATTTTTGATAGAAGAGTGCAGGAAAACCATCAGGGCTCGGAGATTTTAAAGGTCCTAATTGAAAAACTGCTTTTCGGACTTCCTTTCTAGAGAAAAACTTATTGAGATAGTCTTTATCATCTTCTTTTACTCTGGACTTTATTTCCTGAAACATAGAGCGAAACCCCGCAACCTGAGAATATCTGCAACCATTATTATTTTCCGGATTGAAGAGGGCATAGAAATGATTCTGAAATAAGTTTCCAAAAATCTCTTCGTCATATGTCCAATCTCCGTTTCGATCTTTGATTCCACAAATAAAATTTCTACCTGCTCTTCCTGTGACCCAGTTGAAAAAATATTTAGTACAAGTGTCCCCTTCAATATTCCATTTTATTTTTGCTCGTTGCTTCCAAAAAAGAGCCGTTGCTTTTGCAAAATCTATTACATCCGAATTAGCCTTTTCGTGAAAAGATTCGCACCCGGACGATATAGTGTTCTCCATTGCAACCTCTAATTTCTCATCAAAGTCTTCCCATTTCGCATTCCATTCTTTTTTCCTATCCAATGTCCACTTTTTAATAACACTTCTAGCCCTAGAAAGTTTTCTAGCTAAACTGAATTGGGCAGTACCTTCAATAGAACAAGACCAATTATTCCTAATTAGAGATAGACAATTCATATCCTATAAACTCCACGACTCTATTTTGTATGATCTCCTCCTTTGACAGACCGTAAGATTAAGATCGAGCTCTATTGGCGCGTGGTCAGAGATTTGAATAGGATAATGTTTGACCCCCGAGCTCGGAAAATAAGAGAACCAATCTTTTGATCCATAGGCCTTATCAATTCTTTCGTAAACTCTGTGAATGCCTTTTCTATTATTACACCATGTAAAGCGAGGTCCTTTAAATGGAATATCTATTAAATTGTTATCCATTTTCCATTTACAAAAAATATCCCCTCCTACAATAGTACCCTTGTTTTTACTAAATTTGTCAGTATGAAATTCCACCTGATTGAAATCCTCTAAAATAATGAATGGGTATGGAAGAGTAGTGAGCCACTTTTCAAGAGCATTAAACACGTTTGGTCTGTCGGACGACTCAGGTGCGCCATAAAACAGAATCAAGTACCACGGCAAAGAAGAACTTTCATTAAGCAAAAGAATGATGAAGTTGCAACATGATTTGATACACTTCACCACCAAGTTTTCTCGCCAGCCCACCCAGAGCCCACCCGCAGCTCCCACAGCATTAACCCCACAAGATTTTACAAAACCAGACGACTTAAATAGTGAACTTACATAACCTACTTCACACTTGGTTTCCAAAAGAAAAAGAAAATCATAATACTTATTGTTTAGCAATGCTCTAAGTTTAGGGATTGTAGGGGAGAGCATGCTATTTAGTCCCCTACAATTCCAGGATAGGCCAATCATTTACCAAGAGAGGGTTGAGAAGAGTCAACCCCCGCAACACCCTGAACCTCCTCCATAGCTGAAGCACTCTCAACATCTTCCACCAGAAAATCTGCATCCTCATCACCAATTTTGATATGAAATCCAAAGCCCTTAGCCCCCTTGAAGTTGCAAGAAAAGGAGCTATTGGAAGAGCATTGTTTCTTTGCTAACTGATAGAGATATGACTTGGCATGCCCAACAGAAAGAATAGCTTCCTTCGAAATATCAGCTTCTCCATTCTCTGACCTGCATTTCCTTTTCTTATTGATAGAGCCCATAGTAGCAGCAACAATTTCATAAAGATCCCCCCTCTTACTAGAGTCTACTTGAATAGCACCAGTTGATTTTGACCTCGCTGCTCCAATTCTACCAGCTTTTGATATAGAGTCACCAACAGAATGCAACTCCTTAGTACCTGCACTGAGAAATGTTAAATTACCTGTACCTAAACTGAGGTTTAATCCATCCTCTTCACCCATAGCTTCATGGTTATCAGAGTTGTCAGTTCCTGAGTAAAAGGTGCCATCTGCTCCCATACCAAGTTCAACATCAATAAACTCTGATTCAGAGCTCATCAATGGCCATTCAGGAGTAGAGTAATTTGAGTCGGAAGAATCATCAATAATAATGAAGTTGGAGCTCCTCTTAACACCCATTTCAATATCTAAATCAGCTTGTGCTTCAGAGGCAGTAGGACCATCAGAAGGTATGATTGGTTGAGGAAAGACTGCCTGAAGATTAACATGAGGGGCTTGAATTGGAGGATCAAAAGTCTGGTTATAACCCCTATTATCATCATCCATTTTGGCCCATTCAAAATCCCTCTCTACACGATTAAGAATTGCTTCCTGAATATGAAGATCCCTGTTATATCTGAAGGCAAGGCCATTGTGGTTTGAGTAGGAAATGTAAGGATCTCCCACAGCAACAGAGTTCTGATTTGGCAATGAGCTGTGATTTTCATTAGGGTTTTGGTTCTCATTAGTCTGTGGGTTACACTCAGCACCACCAGAATTATTGACATTAATCCCTTCAGATGGATCATCAGTACTCATATCAATATCATTATGAGAATTGCCAGCATTACCAGGATAAGTTCCACTACCAACATTAAAAAGAATAGGACCAGCAAATGGTTGGGATGTCACAGCAAATCTCATGCCCGGATAGACTTTTCCCCCAGGAGTAGTACCCAAATTAAAGTCAATAATGTATTCTTCTTCCCCCCTTCCTTGATCAAGATGATTCATTTCATTCATACTGCCACCCAACCTAACCTTTGAGTTTACATATTTAGAGGTAGATGGAGTTGCCCTCAGGTCTAGATTAAACATGGTGTGATTACTCTGTGCCTGGAATACTGCAAAGCCCTTATCAGATGCTTTATCCAGCATTCCATTTACACTTGAAACAATTGACATGATACTTTCCTTACAGCATGCAGAATTATGACCAATTTTTCCACAACGAATACAATACTTAAAGATCTCTTCATACCTACACTGGACCCATAGAAGATGCCCTCTGTCAAGAGCAAGAAAGAAGCCAGGAACTAGAGGCTCATTGAGTTGAAGACGCACCTTAATACGTAGATAATCATTTTTAGGAATATGATCAAAAGCTTCCACTTCAAAGTGACTACTCAAGAGATGTCCAGCAATATTAGCAGTTTGTTGTTGTTTGTTGTATTTTGTTTGTTGTTGTTTTTTGTTTGATTAGTTTGTTGTTGTTTGTGTAACACCCGCAAATGTACCCTATTTTTATAAGTAAAATATTTTACGGATACTTTTCAGCGAAATTTAGTTTTAATTTAGAATTTAATTTTCCGAGTCGAATTTAGAATTTCCGAGTTAGTATTTGGAATTTCCGCGAGTTTTCAAGTAAAACCCATCTTAAGCCGACTTTGAATTTTGTTGACTTTTTCCCTTACACATCTCATACTCCCCTTAACCTATTTTATTTCAACAAAAACACAACATTTCTTCTTCCTTAAGAAATCCCAAAACCCTTGCCTCCATTTTGATCCAATCTTTGAATCGTCATATCTCATTCGTTTCTTGCTCAAATTCACGTAAGTTCGTCTTATTCTTCCCCTCTCATCTTCCTCTATCCGTATTGGTAATAAAATTACCGTCTTTCTCGCTTTTTAAATTATCCGTCTTTCTCAAGGTGAATGATATTAATCTTTTGTTATCTAATTGTAGGTGGAGACTTTCTAGAAATCGATTAAAGACGCGAAAAGGTAACGGTGAAGGGTTACTCGATATCATTTACGTGTTTTACATGCTTCTATGTTAGAATTCGTATTTAGAATACGCTTAGAAAGCTTAGGATTCATGTTATTGATGATGATTGTTGTTAGTTGATGATTGTTGATGATGATACTTGTTGTTTGTTGAGAATTGATATGAGAATTGATGATTTATGATAATGGTTGATGATGGTTGAGTTTAGAACAAAATGGAGTTGTCTTGACCCAAGTCACGGTCGTGAAACTCATGTCACGGGCGTGAAATAGTGGCTGATCTTTTACCCTTGCGTAACAGAGAGTTTCACGGGCGTGAAATACAAGTCACGGTCGTGATCTTAGAATTTGTGTATTTGCATATCTAGAACTCTAGTTATGACTGTTTGAAGTGGACCCTTGTTTTAGTTGGTTTCCAAACAACGTTGTTTTGGAGAGGTGATCTATGTTTTTATTCATTATGCTTCATAAACTTGTTCTAATGCTTATGTATCATGTATTGATTCATGTTTATCATATTTACATTTATATAATGCCCTATTCTCATGCTTGGTGACGGTTTTTGATATGTCCCACTTTGAGTCGGTTTTTACAAATGATACGGTTTGAGCACTATTTTGTCTTGTGCTTTGTACTCTCATTCCCTTGGCTACCTTCCCGTTCGTAAGGCTGGAATGTCGGAACGGAGAGGTATCCTACTGCTTAAATGCATGTGTTAGTGGGCATACGATGACGTTGTTGGGAGTTGAACGCTATGCGTTGATCGACCCGGCCGTCAAATGTTGTGTACTTGCGAGGTGGTGTTATTTGCATGTAGCGTACCGCTTGTTATGTGGCTCGAGCTCTTTTACGCCTCTTTCGTGAATTATTCTACCGAATTTGGGGTACTCGGCGTTAATGATTGACCGAGTCTTGGATGCGAAATGTCATCGCTTGTCGAACCGGAAAATGCGATTCTGGGAGTCTGGCCAGATTTAGATTAGGAACCGTATTATTATCGTCGTTCCTACCAGGAGGAAATTAGTTTACATATACGAAATGGATTGAATCGTATATGCGTTCAGGGAATGTTTTTCTCCCGTGGATGCCTGTTACTCATACTTGCCATGTACACGGTGCTAGTGCGTTTCATTTACCGTGAGAGAGGTCGTCATTGTATTGTTATGTGTGGATGAGTGATTACATGATTGATTATTCATGGTCATACCATGACTTGGCATGGTTTGTTTGTCGAGTCTCAATCTTATCAAACTTATAACGCTAACGGTGAGATGTAAGCCCTTATGAGCGTATTCGGTTGCCTAAGAGTGTTTTCCCCGAGTCTATCTATAGCATGATGGTTACGGATGGTACTTCATATGCTCTTATCATTATATATTGAATTGCCTATCTATTCTTATCGTATTTCACATGTATATCTAGATATGCATGCTTCTACTTTTGTATTTCCTTCTAAGTTCGTTTAATGTGATATGGCTGGGAGAACCCGGAGTTACTGCTCACTGACTGTGGCGTTCATGTTTTTCATGGATGAACAGGTTGCTTGATTGGATGGCTTTTTGCTTGTGCTATTTTGGGTTCGGGTGTGAGCTAGCGGGCGTTGTCCCTGGATGAAACACCTCTAGACGTTTATTAGCTAGTTTGCTAATCACTTTGATATTGATAACATTTTGAGAGACTTTTTCTCTTTGTGGTATATTTTATTTTTTTTGTAATTATTTGACATTCCTCGTATTTCTATCTTGCATGTAAAAAGTTTCAAAAACATCGTATTTTCCGCTTTATAAATCACATGCTTGTTATGTTTTATTTCCGCATTCGCGAGGGTTGTCACAGTTTGTATAAAGATAGAAAAAATCGAATTTATTTCCGAGTACTTCATTCCGCTATGGTGAAATTTGGAGGAAAAAAAATTTCCCCCATGGTTGGACAACCAAATCACACGTCCAACCATGGGGGAAATATTTTTCCCCCAAGTCCCACCATGGTGGGACGTGTGAAATGATTGTCCAACCATGGTGGGATTAAAATTCTGGAAATCCACCATGGTTGGACAACCATTTCACACGTCCAACCATGGTGAGATTTTCAGAATTTTCATCCCACCATGGTGGGACGTGTGAAATGGTTGTCCAACCATGGTGGGATTTCCAGAATTTTAATCCTACCATGGTTGGTTTCCAAAAAAAAAAATTTCGCCCATGGTTTGAATTTTTTGATTAAAAGTCCGTCCATTGTTTCCCAAAAAAATATTTTATAATTTGTTAATTAAGTTGATTAAATTAATTTGTTCGATGATAATATGTTTTTGGAATATTATTAACGCTTATTTGAATGTTTTAATTGTGTAATGTAGATGGGAGATCGAGGAAAGAGCGTTATGGTTCCCGAAGATCGTACGGTGAACCGTAGAGTCACGGCTTCAAAGCGTCGTGTTATTTTTCGGTGTAGTATATCTAATCCTGCTAGTAGCTGTATTTCAGAGATGGAGAGGTCGGAGGAGGTAGGAGGTAGTGTTCCTCAGATTGGTCAGGGTTACGAGGAAGCGGAAGACGTTTATAGGGAAGATGAGATTGTTGACGAGCGTTTGGTGGACGACGAGTCGGATGGCGAGGAGGATATTGTTCAGCGGTCCGTACCTTTTTCGAGATTGGAGCTACCGTTGTCTCAGAGGTTAGCTCGGGACTCCTTTGGTCGCTATTATAGGTTGGAGGATGGTTCGCAGAGGGAGCCGCGGAAGAAGCCGCGCAACGATAGTGATTGGCTCCTTAGAGCCCCAGTTTCTAGTGGGCCCCGTAACATTTCCGTGTTACGCAGTTTTGGGGGGCATGTGGCATATAGTAGTTGGACCGAGACCGAGGAGGCTAGGTCCTTTATTAAGTGCTACGAGAGGTTGAGTTATGTGGATGGGTTAAGGAGCATGGAGGTGCCGGCTGATAAGTGATATTTTGTACTAATTTATCCCCCGTTTTAGCTCGATTTCTATATGATTTATGCACTTTGTTGAGTGATTAACGAGCAAATATTGCTATTCTAGTTGTTTTGCTTGCTTTGTCTCGTTTTATAGGAAACGAAGCGGTTTTGCTATATTTTCTTACTATTTGGAGCAAAGGCATTAGAATACGAGTTTTCAAGGAACCGATGATAGCAATTTCACGATTTGACTACGATTCCGCTATATCCTTCCTCGAATGGACTTATCTTGGACTTTGACTTTGTTTCTCAAAGGAAAACATCAACCCAAGTCAAAGGAGGACTAGCCCAAGCCCAATTACGTGTTACATTGACCAAGACCAAGGCATAAGATTCCGTGCCCAAAGACGAAATTGGAAGAGACGGAAAAATCCATCTAGGTTACATACCCGATCGGATTACCACATACCCGATCGGGTATGTTTGCTGATGGATGTCTCTTGGCTCTTCTTCTACCAAGCTTTAATGGAGTGCTTTATGGCTTTGTCTAGGGTATGAATTTGGACGCGGATGTGCAGCTATGCAAACCTATAAAAGCCAAGGATTAGCACACAAATAAACATGAATCAAAACACAACACAATTAGCATACACATTATATATTTCTTTCATACAAGTTTTAGTTCATAGTTTCTAGTTTATAGTTTATCTTAGACTACTTTTACAGCAATTTCCTAGTACTTTTCTAGTGTTTCAATAAGCATTTGTCATTACATTGGGTTGGATATTTGTTCTTTATTTTCTTTCTTACATAATTTGAATTCCAAACTCGGTAATTTTCTATCCTTGATTTACTTATGCAATTTCCTACATCATGAACTATAATCTCATTAGTCTTGTTTTTATATTGTTGTTGGTAGAAAATCCATGTGAAAGTAATCTAGTTAAAACCAAATTATCGTTTAGTATGCCATCCTTCATTTTGCCTAATCATATAATCATAAAATTCATCATTAGAATCATTACTAATATAATCACCTTAATCATTTTAGCATTTTTATTTCATAGTTTAATTTCCTACATCTTTTTCCTCTTAATTTCTTTAATCACATAAATTAGATATAACATTGTAAGATTATCATTGTGTAAATACAATAAATAAAATTGTAATATTGAAATGATTTGCTAGTTAAAATGAATTAAAAGAAGAGTCGATACCAATAGAACCACCTAGTTTGTTTCTTTCTTTGGTTGTGTAAAATTCTATAACTTTGTTTAGTGGCCATAAACAATTGTTTGTATTAGTCAATTTCCGTCTTAGAAACGAGAGTTGGGATGAGGATTAGGATTACCAATAGGGGTTTAGTGACCTAACCAGGCTGAGAGGACGTTAGGACCCATTAAAAAGTCGGTACGAATCCGAGAGGAATATACCGCTACAAGGCTTAGACAATCGTAGGAATTCTAATGTTGGTATCAATAAAGCTTTTAAATCATTTGACATGAATTTCTCTTTCTCTATATCAATTTGATTAGATAGTTTATTTTATTGTTTTAGATAGTTTATTTTATCGTTTTAGTTAGTTTATTTTACCGTCATTTTGTTACCGTCCTTAGATAGTTTACTTTATTGTCATTTGCTAGTGTATTAGTTTAGTTGGATAGCTTTTCAATATTGTCATTTTAAATATCGTTCTTAGTTAGATTCAATTATCGTTACCTTTCTTTCCGTCAATTAGATTAGATTTATTTTTATTGCAATTCCATACTCGTCATTTAAATATCGTCATTACATACTTGTCATTTCATTTCATGTTAGTAGTTTAGACAATCACCCCAAATGAATCGAACTTAAATGAAAATCACTCCATAGCAATTCATAGTTAACACGTACTCCCTGAGGATCGATCCCTACTTCCCTAATTACATTCCTTATGTTGTTAGCCTAAGTGTGGGTAATTATTTTTGTATCGGGACCGCGACACAACCGATCAAATTTTGGCGCCGTTGCCGGGGAGCACGGTTTTGTTTATCTATGTTTTGCTAATTTTTGTTTAAAATTCTACCATTTTTAGGTGCAACCGTACCTTAAAATCATTACTAACTTTCCTTTTTTGTGTTTTTCTTGTAGGTTGACAAAAATGGTGCGGACAAAAGAAGATCCTAAGTTCCGAGTTTTTGAGCTTGCTAATGGGATCCTAAGGGTCCATATCACTCTAATTGCTCTCATAGAAGGAAACTAAGTTAGTGGTGAGCCGAATGAAAACCCAGCACACCATATCCAAACCTTTTGTGAGATGTGTCAAACTTTTATGAGGGAGGGGATCACCCAAAACCAAATTAAAGAAACTCTCTTTCCTTTATCACTAAAGAGAGAAGCCAAGTGGTGGTTCATCCGTCGTTTAAAGGATGCCACAAAACCAATGGAGTGGGAAGACATCGTTATAGCTTTCCATCGTAGGTTCAAACCTCAAACCACCACGTCAACCCTATCAAGTAATTCACAAAAAGAAAGTGGGGAAGGTTCCCAAAGTAATGGGGGAGAGCGAAAGAAAAGACGAGTGGAAACCTCATGTGATGTTGAAACTACCATTTCCTTAGCCTGTCCCGTTCCATCAAATGAAACCACCCCAAAAAGTACTTTATATAGTCCGAAAACTTTAAACCCATTTACCTCACTAACAACACCTTGTGAACTTTGTGGAGGAATAGGGCGTGTACCTCAAAGATGTGGGAATAGACTCACACCATTAAACCCCTTTCACCCACAATTTCGCCAAACTCAACCCACTAATACACCTCATACTATTCCATACTCATCCTTTCAAAATGATCAAACAATAGCAAAAGTAGACTCTAAGTTGAGGGAAGTGATCCAAGCACAACATAACATGTACTCATACTTCTTTTCTACAATAGGCTCACTCAAATCAACCATTTTGTCTCTCCAAAAGAGAGTAGAAGAGGTGACCCCATCGAGTTCTAGCCAAACCACCCAAGAGAGTGAAGAACCGTTAATAGTCACAATTGACATGATTAGTGTGTAATACCCGTAAAATCATCAAATAAAATAAAAAGAGAAATTTAAAAAAAATAATAATAAAGTATTATAAAGAATAAAATAATAAGAACTAAAATGGGAAATTAGTAGCGGTACAACTGTCACGTAACCTAGATTTTAATCCGACTTTGAGACGATAATCTAATAACGATATCATCGTCAAACGGTAAAAGAATTTATAATAAAATATATTCCTTAAACTTATTTTAATAAGAGAGAGCATTATATATATATATATATATATATATATATATATATATATACATACATTTAACCCTAGTGTCGATATTAGGAGTCTCAAAATATATCGTCACGCTTCGTTTTCCGTGTCGCGGAAACCCGACACAACACTAAATAAAATCCTAACCACATCTAGTCTAGATACCTAATAACCACCCTATAGCCACCCTACATGCATGAGCCAATAACATGTTGAAGCATGCTCTCTTTTGTCTCCTTGGATGCCCTCTATCCCCTTCCCCATACTCTTCTTTTTGTCTTTCCAAAACCTCCACTCCAACACTCAATAAACCCTATAACTCAAGCTCCCACCAGAATCATTAGCTCACTCAAACACTATCAACACAAAAAAAAAAAAGAGAAGAGAGATAGAGAGAAGAAGAAGAAGAAGAAGAAGAAGAAGAAGAAGAAGAAGAAGAAGAAGAAAAAGAAGAAGGAGAAGCTAGGAGGAGGATCTTGCCTATACACTAAGATCTTCACCTTGTAAGGACTAAAATACTAAACTCTTAGCATTTCATTCTCATTAAACACTTAATCTTGAGTAAAACAAACCCTTAAACGAACTATAAGAGTCTTCATACATGCATGCAAGAACCTATACACATAACAATCATCAAAGTGTCAAATCCGGAGGATGATAATTAACAGAATAAAAATCCGACTTAGACTTGTGTTATTGCTATGAAAAAAAATATGTGTCGTAGGTCTTCCTGTCTATAACAAGTGTACAAAATTTTGTCATAATACATTGAGTCGTTTGCAAATGAAAAATCATACAAAAAGAACATGACTCTGGACAATCAAATCTGCTAGTCCCAATGTTTGTGTCTTAAAAAGTAACTTAAAGGATTAATGAGGACAAATACTTTTACCATAATGAACGTCAAGGAATATAAAGTATATTAGGCCCTGGAATAAACTCATTTGAATTTATAATCTTTGTAATCTACTTAAAAACATTTTGTGACTCATATTCTGACCACTAGTTAAACATCCGACCAATAGTACATCTTAAATCTATTTTTGGCTAACATTGTATAAACATAAAAGTTGGTAGAATAAATACTAGACCTATTGGAGTTGGTTTCGTCCAATAATATTGAGTATTTGATTTTATATGATATTTGCAACACAAAATGACAATCTGGAAATCTGATAAAATATTGTTCTTTAGATTGATAGTTGAGAATCTACCATTTTCGAATAGACCACTAGTAAATAAAGTTATACTAAATATAAATTCTTGATATTTGACTATGATAAAATTTAATGAGAGACATGCATGTTGGCCTTTTGAAAACCGATATTTCGACTATTTAAACACCCGAACAAGCCCAAAACTTTCTGTGACTCGGAAACCGTCACGTTTTACTAAACAGAAATTTAAGAGGCCTTAGAGTCGTTTTTGGACTGTTAGTATTTGACACGTAAAGTTGTAGGACATCTTAAAGAATCCAACATAACTGGTATTACCCCAAAAAGTTAAGTAATGAAGGCGTTATGACGTTTTGAAGTCACTGTTCAGAATCTGTAAAACCGTAAAGTATGTATGAGATAATGAACTTGTATAAACCAAGTGTATAAGCTATAAATTGTTAAACTAAAAGCACCAACTTGATAAAATACCCTTAAATATTCTGACCTTGAACTTAGTTTGCTTTCTTAAGAATAAAACTCGGAACAAAACGTTCAAAATGGAAACATACCAAAAATCGAGTAAAATACATAAAACCATTTGAACTAGTTAAGGACCGACTTGAATAATTTATTAACGACTACTTTATGTATATTTTAGACTCGGGATTTGAAGAAGAAGCACTTTAAACTTCTAGACCAGCTCATAAGGTAAGGGAAACGCTTGTCCATACACTATTCTTGAACTATTGAGTATTGTTTCAAATGTTATTTGGTGTATAATGTTTATAATGGTTGTTATTATAAGTTTGGATTATTGTGATGAAATATTGAAAAATAATTGATGTTATTCCATCCTTTGAAGTGTTGAAATATAATAAAGGACTCATAACTTTTAAGAGTTTGAAAACCAAAATCGTTTGATCTTTTGTACAAGTTATGGAGATGGTTAATCTCAAGAAATGGATTTAATTGTTTGGAAAGGGTTTTGATTTTTGGTTTGAACGGTTTTGGTAGAGGGGTAGGTTGTTCCCAAATAATAAAAGGGGACCTCCTATACAGAGCTTCTGGTGGGGGTTAGTTGATCGAGACCCCGTCCTCTTATCTTCCTCCTTGGGGTTGGCCCTTGGAGGGGTGTGCACACTCGGGATTTTTGGACAGTTATTGTACATGGTTTGGTGAACCGCGTCTTATCCGGACTAGGGCGAGGGAATCATCTCCATACGGCCTCTATCCATTACTTACTAAAGAAAGTGAAGAAATGTTTTCTTCGAAGGAAAGTGTTTTAATGTAACACCCGGAAGTGTACCCTATTTTTCTAGTAAAAATATTTTACGGACACTTTTCAGCGAATTTTAGTTTTAATCGTAAATTTAATTTTCCGAGTCGAATTTAGAATTTCCGAGTTCGTATTTGGAATTTCCGCGAGATTCCATGTGAATCCCGTCTTAAGGCGACTTTGACTTTTTCTTGACTTTTCCATTTAAATATCTCATACTACACTTATCATATTTTTCATTCACACAAACACAAAACTTTCCTTCTTCCTTAAGAAACCATCAAACCCTTGCCTCCATCTTTGATCCGATCTTAAAATCATCGTAGCTCATTCGTTCTTTGCTTAAATTCACGTAAGTTCGTCTTATTCTTCCCCTCTTAGCTTCCTCTATCCGTATTGTTAATAAAATTACCGTCTTTCTCGCTTTTTAAATTATCCGTCTTTCTCAAGGTGAATGATATTCATCTTTTATTATCTAATTTATGTAGGTGGAGACTAGGAAGGTTTAGAATCGATTAAAGACGCGTAAAGGTAACGGTGAAGGGTTACTCGATATCATTTACGTGTTTTATGTGATTTCTAGGATAGAAACCGTATTTAGATTATGGTTAGTAAACTTATGACTTGTATTATTGTTGATGGATGTTGTTTGTTGAGTATTCACATGAGAATTGATGAATTAGAATGATAGTCGATAATTATCAAAAGTCGATCATTGGTGAAACAAGGCATTTTCGTGTACTAGGGACCTCAGCCGGTCGACCGGCAGCCGGTCAGACCACCGGCTGAGGCACCTGCTGTATATTATTGCGCTTTTACGTAATTTTGGAAAGTGACTTGGGTCTCAGCCGGTCGACCGGTAGCCGGTCAAACCACCGGCTGAGACACTTCCTTTTCTTCCTTGTTTTTCAAAAGACCCTTTGGTCCCAGCCGGTTGACCGGCAGCCGGTCAGCGTGACCGGTTGGGACACACTGATGTTTCATATTGATTTTCGTATTGACTTTTGGCCTGCGCCGGTGGACCGGCAGCCGGTCAACCTGACCGGCTGGCACCTGCTGGAAAGTGTTTGTGATTTTTGTTTACGGTTTTCATTTATAATAATTCCGATCGTTCGTTTATCGTATAATTTTACGTAGTGACTTAAAATATTGATATTTTGGATATATGATATTTCATTCGCTTGTATCACATGTTTTGTGACGGTTTTTGGTATATCCCTCTTTTGAGTCGGTTTTACATATGTTATGAGTTGAGCACTAATGATTTTGTGCTATGAACTCTCATTTCCCGGCTACACCCTTATACTCGTTAGACTGGAATGTCGGAGCGATGGGGTGTATCCTTGATGCTTGTATGCATGTTTAGTGGGGATACGACGACGTTGTTAGGAGGCGAACGCAATGCGTTGGTCGACCCGACCATCAAATGTTGTATACTTGCGAGGTGGTGTTATTGCATGTAGCGTACTAGCTTGACTTTTGACTATAGATCTCTTTCCGCCTCTTTCGTGGAGGTTGACCGAATTTGGGGTACTCGGCGTCTATGATTGACCGAGTCTTGGATGTGGAACGTCTTACCACATGTCGAATCGGAACACGTCTTATTCTGAGAGTCTGGCCAGGTTTAGACTAGGACCGTATTATTATCGTCGTCCTACCGAGAGGATTAGAGTCTTGTGTGTACGAAACGTCTTATCGTACATGATTCCGGGAAACGTCTTATCCCGTGAACGTGTTTGTCTAGGTCATGAGTATACGAAACGTCTTATCGTATACGGTTCGGGAAAATGTCTTATTCTGTGAGCTTCCATTGGCTTGTCTTGCTATTGTACACGATGCTAGTGCGTGCCATTAACCGTGAGAGAATATGTTGTTATATTTGTATGATTGGACGGTTGTTTGTAAGTTGAATTATATGTGAACGTTGAGTTGGACTCTTGCATGAATTCGATGATTCACGTGGTTTATATGTCGAGTTTCTATCTTATCAAGTATATGCCGCTAACGGTGAGATGTAAGCCTTAGTGAGTATATAGTTGCCTAAGAGTGTCTTTCCCGAGTCTTTGAATAACATGATGGTTTCGGATTTGATTTCCACATGATCTTATCATTATATATTGGATTGCCTATCTATTCTTATCGTATCTCACATGTATATCTATATATGCATGATTTTACTTTGTTATTTCCTTATATGTACGTTTAATGTGATATGGCTGGGAGAACCCGGAGTTACTTCCCACTGACTGTGGCGTTCATGTTTTTCATGGATGAACAGGTTGCTTGATTGGATGGCTTTTTGCTAGATATTTTGGGTTCGGGTGTGAGCTAGCGGGCGTTGTCCCTGGATTAACACACCTCTAGACGTTTATTAGCTAGGTTGCTAATCACTTTGATATTGATAACAATGTGAGAGACTTCGTCTCTTGTTGTAGTATTTTGTATTTGGTTTGTAACATTTGACACTCCTCGTATTTTCTATCTTGCATGTATAAAAGTTTTAAAAACTTCATATTTCCGCTATATAATTCACATGCTTGTATGTTTTATTTCCGCATTCGCGAGGGTTGTCACACAACTTAAACACCAACGAGTTGAAATCGACAATGTAATTAAAAACAAAGAAATTAATCATTTTGATTTCATCAAAGGAAAAGGGGAAGGTGGAATAATGCTAGATATGGAAATGGGTCGGGGCGGGTCGTGTCTCGTGTCGGCCCACCGTGCTGGGAGAAGAGGGGTTTCTTGCCGTGTCGTGTTAATTAATTTGAAATGGCAGCCCTGGCACGGCACATGACGTGATGTTTGTGTTAGGTCGTGCTTGAGCGTGCCTAAACAATTCTTCCATGTTTTGAGTATGCCAAAACACGGCCAGGCACGCCCCATGGCGTGTCGTGTCGTGCTGGCTCGTGCCTATTTCGTGTTGTACAAAAATGGTGCCATGGGACGTGCCATCCCAACAGCACGCGTGTCCACTTCCATCTCCAATTTATGATTCACACTCATCTCCATATATAAAATCTTGACTTTAACTCACATGGGAACGTCTAGTTATATATCTATTGTATCTATTAGAATTGGCAAAAAAAAAGGAGGTCCACTGTGCTCTGGTCAAACCTAAAGGCAAGCTCGGGCTAGGTGGGTCTAAGGGTGGGCCGAATCTGTATAGGTCAATTCAGACGCAGCATGAGTAGTGGGGGGACGGGTCATCACGGGCCGGGCCTTATAAAGCTAAACTCTTAACCGGCTTGGGCTAGAGCCGAGCGGTGGGTCAAGGGCGGAGTCGGGTTAAGGGGGGTCAGGGCAAGCCGAGTTCTATTTGCTCAACCCGGAACTGGTCTGGGTTGTTAGTTGGCCGGTGTCGGGTCAGGTAGGGCTGAGCAAAAAAGTCCGAACCGAATTTTTTAACCGAAAACCGAAAAATGGACTCCGGATTTTCGTTTTTTTTTTCGGTTCGGTTAACCGAACCGGATTTTTTGATGTAAAACCGGAGCGGATTTGGTTCATAGAAAATTCAAAGCGGGTACCGGTTTATGAACCGGATTATTTTTTTTAGAAAAAAAAAAACTCAAATTTTCAAGCAAACAGTCGGTCCAAACAACAAAAATCTTAAATCTCCATTTCATTTTTCAAGTTTCCATAAATCAGTAAAAAAGTAAGTCAGCAAATCAATAAAGAACTTGAACTGAAATAGGGTTATTATCTAAAAAGATGAAAAACCGGTTTTCAGTTTCGGTTTAAAAATTTTTAAAAATCCGGTTAACCGAAAAAATCCGGTTTTGAAAAAAAAATGATTTTTAAAACCGATAACCGGTTTTGCTCAACCCTAGGGTCAGGCGGGCCGGGTCGACCCTTAAGTTTGACCAGCCCTTGGGCCACAAACCCACAATGTCGTACAAAAAACAAAGAAAACATTGGTGTTATTTTTACCAAAGAAAATAAAAAAGGGAAAGTGGCATTCTGTTGTTCTTAATTCAATAATCAATAATCAATAATCAATAACTACGGAAAATGTCACAAACATAACAAATTTAACGAATATAACGAACAAATCAAACATGGAGAATATGTTGTTCACTTGTTCGGGGTAGTCTTTGTCACGTTATAGAAAAGACTAAAATGAATGAACATGAAATTTAGACTATTAGAGATTAGAGATTAGAGATTAGAGATTTAGAGTGTCTTATTGCCTCCCACTAACTTTCCCTCCCTTTCTTAGCTTCATTTCTCTGCCATCCAATTTCTTTAATTTCCCTCCAATTCTTTACGCCTCAAACAATCAAAGTTTCCAAAATTTTCTCAATTATTCTCCACTTTTTTCTTATCAAATTTTTAGAAACGAAAACTATTGTCGAATTTCTCTCCCAATTAAATTAATATAGTATTAACATAAATTGTATTTTTCTTGATACGCGTCACATAAATATCGTAAAATGCGTGCATAATTCTAAATGTTGCACAATCTCTTCGAATAATTAGGTTTTTTTTGAATCATTGGAGAGAATTTCATCATCGCGTGAAAAGGGAAAAAAAACTAATTACAAAACACAATGCCGAGTAAATTTAAGAAGGCAATCGCGGTAGTAAAGGACCAAACAAGCATAAGCCTAGCAAAGGTAGGAGGCGCGGATTCATCAAGTCTTGAAGTCGCGATCCTCAGAGCTACAACCCACGAGGAGGTACCAGTAGATGAGCGACACGTGATAGAGGTCCTAGAACATGTGTCCTCAAATAGGTCCTATGCGCGGTCTTGTGCTCGAGCATTAGGACGTCGCATAGGACGGACTAAAAATTGGGTCGTGGCAGTAAAGTCACTCATGCTTGTATTGCGACTTTTCCAAGATGGGGATCCACATTTTCCTAAGGAAGTCCTTCATGCAATGAAACGTGGGTACAAAATCCTTAACCTTACGTCCTTTCGAGACGAATCAAATACTTCTTGTCCTTGGGACTTTACGGCTTTTGTTCGGACGTTTGCTCTTTACCTAGACGAGCGACTTGATTGCTTTCTTACGGGTAAGCTGCAGCGCCGTACCTCTCAAAATCAATCTGGCAAAACAAGGGGTTATCCTAGGAGGAATATGCCGTTTGTTCGCGACATGAAGCCTAGTGTCCTCCTAGACAGGTATTGTTTTCATCATATAAACTAATCCATTTGTCCTAGTGAATTGTTTACGTTTACTTTATTTTGTGAGGAAAAAATAAAGCAAATATAAATTATTCACAGAGACGGAGTGATTATATGTACATTTTTAATTTACTTGAATTTTGTGAATTTCTGTTCAAATTCTACAATTCACGAGATTGTTGCATTGCTATGTAATTGTGTATCATGCGTGTATTGTGATTTTGCTATTAATACTTCCATACATTGTGACTTGTGACCCTGTGAAGTTATGTATTCCGTACAAAATGCACTAACTTTCACATGGATTGAAAACTTGATAATTTCGATACATGATTACAATAGGGGTTTCCCAAGTTGAATAGAAGTGTACTCGAGCAAACGGGTTATTTGATTTGGATACGAGTCCTACCATTCCGAATACATTAGTTCTCTTGTGCGACCGTGTTTTCCGTGTTTTTATGCAAAACTTTTTATTAAATAGTGACCACTTTTTATGATAAATAGTGATCACTCTGGAAAAAAAAAAAGTCGTATTTAGTCATAAAGACGGTCATTGTTTAGCCAAAAGTGGTCACTTGTTATCAAAAATTAATCATATTTTTCTCGCTGCACAGACGACGGTCTTACAATAGAGTTGCGTCTGAACCTACTTTATATTATTATCGAATCATGTAGGGATAAAGCCCACTTCTGGACCATAAAAAACCGGGTCCAATTGTTCAGAGTTCGAGTCAAATTCGGGTTTGTCTATTAAAGTACAGGTCTAAAGTCTAAACTGGTTAGATCGATTTGGGAATCTTTATTTGGTGCATTGGTGTAACATGGTTGTGATTTGTGAAGATAAAATGTGAACCTAATGTAAATTGATCCAAATGACAGAATAATACACTGGCAAAGGCTGCTAGACCGAGCGATAGCCTCACAGCCAACCGGAGTGGCCATAGCAAATCGGCTAGTACAAACGTGCCTATACGCAGTAGTCCAAGAGACTTTTGAGCTATACCGGGATATCTCCGATGGTCTTGCCTTATTGATAGACGGGTTTTTCCACTTACAATACAACAATTGCGTAAGTGTTTTTCAAACGTGTGCCAAAGCCTCTAAGCAATTTGAGGAACTCGGCTCATTTCATAACGTCTGTAAAAGCATTGGTATTGGAAGGAGTTCAGAATACCCTGGTGTCCATAAAATATCAGCTGAATTAATCGAAACTCTTCAAGAATTTCTCAAAGATCAGTCCTCTTTTCCTAGCTCAAATGGTACAACACCGGGAATTAGTGCTAGTTTACCACCGCCTAGTCCACGAGAGTTCGATCCAAGGTCCATTACTCGGTCTGACCTAGGGAGTAGGGACCGGTGCATGTCAGAGTATGGTGGGTCCCAATGCACGTCATTGGAAGACCTTATATGCGCAGATCCTGGGTTTAGCCCGGATAGGTATTCTGATCCGGGTGCAGAGAACTCACCACATGGTGAAGATGTTTTCGCTGAAAATGACAATGCTTCTGTAAGATCTGACCCGACTGATCACCGAGGGATTAACTCGGTGTTGGATCTTTTATCTTTAGATTGTCCATTGCCCCCACCTGAATTTCAAGATTCGGGTTTTGAAACAAACGAAAACGAAGGTTGGGAATTGGTTTTATTTGACACTTCTGACCAACCTGTGTCTGAACCTAATAATCATGACTACTACAATTCTACAAGCAATGACAGAGCATTTGAGGTCGGTTTTTTCAGCAGTTTTAATGCTAATGGTGTTAATCCAAGTACCGTAAACTCACCATTATCCCTCGAAAATAATTACTCTAATCCATTCTTAGAGGATACAATGGATGATCTAAATGGTGTAACTGGAGCGAATCCTCCTGGCGAAAGTGCCTTATTTGGATCCTTAGCTCAAACTAATTTTGATGCCCATTTTCCAGAGGGCGGTTTTCCAGGCGATTTAGGCCTTACTACTTTACAATCTGAATTTAATGATTCAGGTTTTAACGGGTTGGATAACATCTCGGGTGGTTTTCCGACTGATAAGGGAATTGCTCCACAAACATTTAAAGCCGAGTTTGGAGATGATTTCAGCAATGTCAATGCCAGTAATCCTGATGTCTCATCTATCTCGGGTGGTTTTCCGAATGATAAGGATATTTCTCCACAAACATTGAAGGCCGAGTTTGGAGATGCTTTCAGCAATATGACTGACAGTAATCTTGATTTCCAACCTATTTTTTCGACTGATAGTAATGCCAATACCAACAGTCACCAGAGTTTACCAGTCGACTTATTTGGTGATTTTGGCAATGCTGCTAACAATTTTGGTCATTCTTCATCATTTTCTGCGGATTTAGTAGACGGGAATGCTATTGTTCCATTTAGTCCGGCAAACAATGATGACTTGTTTTCCTCAGGTCCCCGATTTCAAGCAGCACCAACTTTTCGAGCTAATAGTATAGACATGGATCAGCAAAATAGCGATTTAGGCTTTGAGAATGATCCTTTTGGATCTACAACTGATATTACTGCTGTAGAGAAACAACAGCAGTTGTGGTTGCAAAATCAGAACAAGATTTTAGCTAGACATTTGACTTAGGATATTGCTTATTCATTTGTGATTGTTACCTTCTTATAATTTTGTAAATTTCGGGTTAGTTTTGAATGTCAACATTTGTAATTGATTGTAATTAGCCTTTGTTTTTGTTAGTTAATCAAGAAAATTAACATTCTTCGGGATACAAAACATGCTTCAAGTAGTCTTGAACGATGAACTATAAGCAAACATTTCGGAACAAGGAGTAAAAACGACTTTAAACGTGACAAGAAGGTGGACGGTCTATAAACTAAAAACTACTCGTTTTCTCATTTTCCTTTCAAGCATTACTCCACAAATTCCTTACATATTTAGGCTTATCTAAAGTTACGGGAAAAAAAAGTTAGCGTATCCGTTATTCTCACAAGATAGTTGAAAGTCTTTTCACATTACTCGGTTATGCATAAATGTTATTATCCTTCTTTACCTTCAATCGATAGGGCATATACCTGACACGGAAATTACGTATGAGACCGTCTCACTATAACAAGATTCATGTATCTATAATATATCAAGTTGCTTAACAAACACATTGATATCTATAATACTATGTGGATTGCACATAGTTTTGGTGAATTAGATTGTGTAATGCACGCATTTGTTTTATATCAAATGTAAACAAGAGTTTAAGACAATTAGAGGACCCATGAAAACTAGTTCAACCTTTTGAGTTTTGAGTAATTAAAAAATGAGTTTAAGCTTTTTTTGTAACAAAAAGTTTTATAATTGACTAAATAGATTAATTATTGTATACTTTATTAGTTGATCATTTCAAACTAATCACTAAATTATGAATTCATCTACCATTCAATTTCCAATCACAAATCACCTGTCAAATTTGGGAACCAAATACCTGGACAGCACAATACATGGGGTCATCACATGAATGCATATCTGTCAGACTGTCACAGTGAGTCAATTACTAGCAGTGCAATAACAAATAAATAGAGAACTAAAAAAAATGAGGCAGTCCGGGTGCACGATGGCGTCCCCACAAGGCGAGAGGTGCGGAAAAATGTCCCGCCATAAGGATGTAATTGGAGAAAGCTGTCACGCCTTGGTTACTTTGACACTAGAAAACCAAGCTCGTGTGCCACTTAACTCGCAGTCCGTCGCAAGCTAAGCCAGGCAACCCTTTTGCAGCGGAATTATATGTGTTGTAGAGACTAAGTGTGGAACGTTATTTATATTACACTTGAATGCTTAGAAGAATTACAAGGCTTGGATACAATGCTTTGTGTGTGTTTGGTAGGATGGTTGGCAAATGAAGCCCCTCACCCCTATTTATACAACTCCTATGGAATTATCTAGAATCAGAACCTTCTGGAATATTCTGGACATCACAACCCCAGAAACATCCGGAATGTTCCAGACACTACTAGAAACATCTACCATATACAGAATGTTCTAGAACCTTCTAGAACATTCTAGACCCTTCAAGAACATTCTAGACCCTTCTAGACTCTTCTAGAATATTCTAGACCCTTCTAGACTCTTCTAGAATATTCCGGAATGTTCTACACACTTCCGGAATTTTCTATGACTCTTTAGAATGTTCTAGACCCATCTAGAACTTTCCCGACTCCTCTAGAATTTTCTAGAAACTAATAGACTTTATCTACATCATTCTAGAGTGTTTCAAACCCAAAAGGGGAAAGGGTGCGTCACATGTGTCCAAATGGTGCAACCCGTGACATTCTCCCCCACCTAAACCGTGAACGCCCTCGTCACGGTCTACCCCTCTGATCCGCATCCGAGGCCCGTTCATACTATTGTAATATGTTCTCACTGCATATTTGTGTTGTTGTCCCTTCGAAACTCCCTGTGGAGATTCCACAATGTTGGCACGCCCACGTGCCCTTGTTTCCCGTGCATGATGTCCCGACTTGTTGCACGTTCGGATTTCACACGCCCTCGGAAATCTCGTTTCATGCATCGGTTTTGTTGGTGGATTGGACCTACCACCGCCCCTTCGTTGACGCCTACGCCTCGGCATCCTTGTCACCCTTAAGGAAGCGATCCTTGACTCAACTTCCTTTTGTTGAACGAGTTCCACCTCGAACTCGTTCCCATTTGCCACAAATGTGATTACGCCATCTCCAAGTACAAATGGCCGAACTGTATCGATGAACTCCATGCCAAGAACCATGTCCTCGTCATCGATGTCAACCACCATGAACTTGGCCTTGCCCTTCCACTTTCCTAAGCGGAGAGGGACTCCATGGGCCACCCCGTGTATCGGCGTAGCTGAAGAGTTCACCGCCTTCAACTTACCGGCCTCCGTTTTGGTGTAACGGATGTCCATGTTCCTAGCCACTCTCAAGGCAACGTAACTGTGCGTCGCACCTGAGTCGACTAGTATTCGAGTATGAACACCATTCACCTTCCCATTAACGGTCAACAAGTTCCCCTTGTACTTGCGTCCCGCCTCTTTATGTGTCGCTAGCACCTTGCACGCGACCTTGGTAGCCTTTTCAGTCGGCTCGACATCAAGTTTTGTCGCGGTAGCCAGTCCCGTCGGCTTGTCCACGACCCCCGCATTGAGAAGTCTCATTGCCCCGAGCCTCCGTGGTTCATGGGCCTCTAACGACTCCTCGTCTTCATAGCGCATCACCATGGCGCTAATCTTTGCCCGCTGTGGACACTCCCTGACCATGTGCGGCCCTCCGCATAAGAACCAGTTGAAGGTCTTACCTTTGTCGCGCCCCTGCGTACGACTTTGGTCCCGTGCTGCTTCCTTGGCCCTCGTACCATCACCCCTGATGGTGCTTGATTGGCGGTCTCCCCCACCAATCTCGTTGCCGCTATCCGCCTCTTTGCTCCTCCTTGGATCTCTTTTCAGCTCGTACAAGGATTCTACAGCCGCAATCGCCTCGTTTAGGGTCTTCACGTTGCGGCGTTTCAACTCTTGTTCCGCCCAACGTTGCAACCCGTCCATGAAGTAGATGAGCAACAAGTTCTCTGGCATACTCGACACCTCTAACACGGTTGATGAAAATTGCTTCACATATTCTTTTACGGTCCCCGTGTGTCGCAATGCCCTCAACTTCTTCAAAGCAACCTCCTCGGCATTTTCGGGGTAGAATTGCTTCTTGAAATCTACCTTGAACTCATCCCAGGTCCTGATTTGGCACAGTCCCTGCTTCACCTCGCCTTGTCGTCGTCTCCACCATAGAATGGCATCCTCGGCAAGGTACATACTTGCGGTGGTGATCTTCGTGACATCGTCTCGAACTTGGAGGGCTTCAAAGTAGCGCTCGACGCACCATAGGAAATTATCTATCTCCTTTGCGTCCCTACTCCCGTTGAATTTCGGCGGCTGAGGCACCTTGATCCTAGTTGATGCCTCCCTCAGTGTGGCACTCCCCGCCACTGCAGCTCTACACACCACAATTTGTTCTTCAAGCTCACCAATTCGCTTTAATAGGGGTTGGACTAGGGCCATTAGCCTCTCGTCCATCCTTTTGTCAAGCCTCTCTTCGAGTGAGCTTGCTAGAACGTTAAACGCACCTTGCGTCTCCTGCTTCACAAGGTCGTTCACCCCATTTTCCAACACCTTGACCTGGTTTGAGACGTCCTCCAACGTCTCTTTGATTCCCTCAAGCGCCCCTTGGTGCTGCACCATAGCTTCATCCAAGCGCGCAAGCCGAGAAGCAGTAGACTCCTTTGCCTTCTGAACATTAACAGTCCCACTAGTTACTTCAACACTCGACATTTATGCAATGTATGGTCTTCGCAGGCGAACCTGCTCTGATACCACTTGTCACGCCTTGGTTTACTTTGATACTTGAAAACCAAGCTTGTGTGCCACTTAACTCGCAGTCCTTCGCAAGCTAAGTCAGGCAACCCTTTTGCAGCGGAATATTATATGTGTTGAAGAGACTAAGTGTGGAATGTTACTTATATTACACTTGAATGCTTAGAAGAATTACAAGGCTTGGATACAATGCTTTGTGTGTGTTTGGTAGGATGGTTGGCAAATGAAGCCCCTCACCCCTATTATAATACTCCTAGGGAATATCTAGAATCATTGGAACTTCTGGAATATTCTGGAATAAAACCCAGGAAAGAAAGAAGAAACTTCCGGAATGTGTCCAGACAATACTGAAACATTCACCATATACAGAATGTTCTAAACCTTCTAGACATTCTAGACCTTACCCAAGAAAACTTAGCACCCTTCTAGATATTCTAGAATATTCTAGACCTTCTAGACTTCTAGAAATTCAGGAATGTTCGACACACTTCCGGAATTCTTGCTATGACTCTTTAGAACATGTTCAGGACCCATCTAGAACTTTCCCGACTCCTCTAGAACTTTCTAGAAAAATCTCGACTTTTATTACATATTTAGAGTGTTCAAACCCAAAAAAAGGGGAAAGGGTGCGTCAAATGGTCCAGAGGTGTCAACCCGTGGACCAAAGCGTTCACTTGCCATTTTAAGAGGCTGTTCCAACGATTTGAACCCGTAACTTCTCGGTCGTAGAATAAATCAGGAATTGAAATATAATGGTATGTCATCACAGCGAGTCTCGGTATCACTCTCTCATATATAAATATATAATGTGTTAAGAGTCATTAAATAATGAAGCTTACATACAGCCTACGGGCGTACGAGAGGGTGATACCGAAACTTGATATCACTTAGTGGCGCCCTAACATTGTCCAACATAATTATTGCACTTTTAGCCATTTACAGCTCATTATTGTTGTGAATTACTCCTATTCCACAACTTGTGAAACTTGTCCTATACCTTGATGTAAAATCCAGAAAAGATGGGACAAAAGGAGAAACATTACTACTGTAGTATACTGTATAACAAACTCAACCACATATTTTCAACCTGGTAATTTAACCTTTCACAAATTCAGCAACACCAATTATTTCAAAACAATGAAATCATACAAGAATATAGATCATTAAGATCTTCTAACAATATGTGATCAATCCAATAAAAGGGATCTGATTTCTTGTGTTGTCTCCATGTTGTTGATTTGATGATGTGATAAAAATTGAATACATCATGACAAAAACGGTTTCATATTACGAATCATGTCAGCTGAACCCAAATCATTTAAAAACGAAGATTAAGTAGCTATCTTAACAGGGTACCTCTCAATGCAATCCAACCATGGACTCTTAGGCGAGGGCTTAACATTCCTTAATGCTTGCCAAACCGCGCTATTACACTTAAACCCGGACCCAAACGCAATTTGCCAAACCCGGTGACCTCTCTTCATCCTCCCCTTAGCCTCAATGTACCCAAGCTCATACCAAATCGAACTCGAACTTGTATTCCCAAACCTATGAAGGGTCATCCTAGACGCCTCAACATGAACCTCACTAAGTTGCAAATTCTTCTCCAACTCATCGATCACCGCTCTACCACCAGCATGAATACAAAAATGCTCGAACGCAAGCTTAAAGTCCGGTATATACGGCTTAAGTTTCGAGTTCATCAACTTCCTAGCAACCAGCATCCCGAAAAACAAGAACTGCTCGCTAACCGGTAACACCAACGGCCCTAAAGTCGTAATATTTATTTTCAAAGCTTCTCCAGCAATCGCCATCAAGTCCTTAGACAACGACACGCCCGTCTTCCCAACTTCATCTTGTTCCTGATACACACACCTAAACGCCTTGTCGTCCGCACCCCTATGGGTGCGGACGACATGAACTAGTCGATATTTAGCTCGACGACGTTCAATACTCTTATTAGACAACAATACCGCAGACCCACCTACCCGAAACAAACAGTTGGGTATCAACATCGACTTCTTATTCCCGAAATACCAATTTTGCGTTATGTTTTCGGTACTAACGACTACTGCATACGTATTTCTATGAACTTGTAAAAGATCTCTAGCGAGATCAATAGCTATAACCCCGGCGGAACAACCCATTCCGCCGAGGTTAAAACTACGAATATTTCCACGTAACTTATATCGATTTATTATCATGGCGGATAATGAAGGAGTTGGATTAAATAAACTACAGTTTACAACTAATATCCCAATTTGTTTCGGGTTTATTCGGGTTTGTTCAAATAAATTGTCAAGTGATCCAAACATCACATTCTCCGCTTCCTCACGTGCAGCCTGCATTGTCGGGCGAGGCGGAACCGAGTGCATTGCAACCGGAACAACCGTATCTTCTCCGAGTCCAGAACGTTCTAGAATCTTCTTTTGAAACTCGATAGACGACTCGTCGAAGTCCCCCGTTAATCTCGAGTGTTGTATAAAATCGTTGAACTCGACTCGGAGGTGACTCGGTGGGTGGTATAACGAGAAGTCAACCAGGTAAACGGATCTGGGCCGGGTCAAGAAATAAACAGCGGACCCGAAAACGAGTATTGTTGAACAAATTATGACGCTTACGAGGTTATACTGAAGGTGTAGCCAAAGTTGGTAAACGTCGTCGTATTGCATTTGCGACGCTTGGATAAATATAACGGATGTTAACGGAATTAAGCAAAGTTTTAAGAGATTAGTCATTAAGTAGTGGTAACCAAGTTTGACATACTTTAAGTTAACGGTTTGGAGAAAATCGGGTAAACGACGTGGTAAATGGATCTGAACGACGTCGTTTGAGGTTGGAAGTTGGGTTATTGTTTCTGGCATTTTTTTGGAAAATTGGAGATATGGGTATTTTAATTAAATGTGTTAATTAAAATGGATAGTGATTAGTTTTGAAGATTATTGACTAGATTTGAAGAAAATCTGAGGGTTGGAAAGGATGATTAGTGAGAGTAATAGGTAAAAATGGGGTTTGACTTTTTTTTTTTTTTTTTGTTAGAGTTGTAGAGAGAGAAAGAGAAGGAAAAATGGAAAATGGAAGATTAAAGAGATTTTAAGGAAATGTTGTGAAGTCTCTTTCTTTCTCTCTCTAGAATGAAGTAGAGATTGTTTGTGTTCTTTTGGTCTGTGATTTTAAGGTAACAGTCTAACAAAGACTAGTACAGTACTACAGACTGCTGCTTCAGATGTTTTTCTGGGTTTTTTGTGGGGAAAGGAGGGGAGGGCAGGGCAAGGGTTGATGAGTTGATGATGGCTTAATGATGGGAGTTTTAGTTTGACTGCCACTAATACCATAGGGAGGTAGGGCCTTAGACCATCCCCAAGCAATGGTCGCGCTAACTAGGTCGCGACCCAGTTTTAATCTTAATCTCACTTTAATTATCTTGGCCTACTTTAACCCTTCCAAGCAGAAGGTCACGATCTAGGTTATCAACCCAATCATTTTCCACTTCACATCATTCCCAATTATTTCCCACATTCTCTACCCCACTTTTCTCTCTCTTACTTTTCTAATTATTTTTCTTAACATTTTATAAATCAATTTTTTTCTATTATTGTAAATATCTTAATTGAATAAAAAGTACCCCAATATTTTACGGCTATGTTAATCTTATGAGTTACTTTACGGGAAAAAAATATTAAATAACAATTTTATTATTTCGAAAAATTATTAGACGATTTCATTAACAATTAAAAAAAAATTGGAAAAACATAATTTCAAATATAAAATAACGCATACATAATTAAAAAAATTAAAATTTAAAACATTGAATACTACGAAATGCATTAAAAGCCCCTTTTAGTTACGAAAGTTTTGCCAAATATGCTCAATAAGATCGTTTTTAATGCGTTATGAGTTGCACAATCACGAATTTCGTCATGAATTTGTACGAACCGTTAATATAATTAATCCAACGACTATATTCGATCCAACGACTATATTATAGTTAATCCAACGGGTATATTTGAACGACGAAAAATTAAATAAACGATTTGCAAAAAAAAAATGGGCCAAAAATTTATATACTAATTTAAATTAACTTCCTCAAAATTTAAATAAACAATTTAACAAAATATGCCCCTTTTTTTTTGTTCTTCAATATTCAACCAATAGAAATGGTACACACAAGTGGTCACAAATGAGGTCAATTTGTTTCAAGCAAGGTCACAAATTGACCATATATGAGTTTGGTCACAAATTAACAAAATATGGTCACAAGATTATCTTTCTTAATGATGCAATTATCATGACCAAGCAAGGTCATGACCTACTTATTGACCTTGCTTGGGGATGGTCTTAGGGGCATAGGGTTAATGCCATTTGACCCTCTTCGTTTTACCAGCTTCGTTTGATCGTCCTGAAATGAAATCTTAGGTATATTAGAAAGGAAATAGATTATGACATTGTTTGGTAAATATCAAAAGTAGATTAGTGGTACTTCAGTAGATAGCGTTAGCAAATTACGGTTTGACAGATTATAGTAGCATTGGTCCATCAATACTACGTCCTTCATTGTTATTTGGATATGATTCTAAACTTCATTAACAACTTGAATCACGTAATATTGTATACAACATGTTTTGTGTGATAATAAATAATGCATCACTCAGCTTAAAGCGGGGTGTATCATGCATTCATGGGTGACATGACAAAACATGTTTTGTAAAAATTCGTTTTCACTCATATCTTCAAAAGGATGATGTTATTAGTGTTCAACAAATTCACTCTAGTGAAAGTATAGTAGAATTTCTCACCAAGATATCCAAACAATACATTTAAAAGGTTAATCAATCAACTTGGGTTATGTCGTCTCAAGCACATCAAGCAATTTTTTAGAGAGAAAGACTAAATACACGTCGCACTCATTTTGCCCTCTTCATGATTTTGTCCTATTGGATTTTTTAGCCAAAGTTTTTAACGAGAAAACACCTAATGAGTATTATATCCTTTTATTATTATTATTATTATTATTATTATTATTATTATTATTATTATTGTCCCATAATAGTGAGACAATTTCTCCAATGATAGAGATCCACGGAGACATGTATGATTTGTGAAAAAAACTCGTGTCGTCCGGAAGGACCGTCCTCATTACACCTAAAAGATGAGCACCAAAAAATAATATTACAATGCTCGATCCTCCCGCAGGACACAATAATATTTCATAATTTATTTCAGTTTTATACGACCGTCTTAAGCGAGATCAACTGATTTATTTGACGGTAAATGTTCAAACACTCAATATGGGCCGTTACTATCTGTACCTCTTAGTCTACACTCTACACAAATACAATCAAATAAAGAAGCCCAATTTCAGCAGTTTTGTTAGCTCAATTGAAAGTATCCGCAAATTTGTCGAAATCTCCATTTCTCTCGTCAATTTCTTCTCTCTATCTCAAAAAATTAAAAAAAAAAAAGAAGTTCAAGCATTTGATTACTTGGAATATATACTGTATACCAGTGCCCTAATTTTCTCTTGTCGAGGTATTTTTTTTTCTTAATCTCATCCTAATTTTGTTAAGTGTTCAATTATTATCTAATTGTGTGATTATGTAGATTTATTGTTGTTTTTACTTATGTGAAATTTCATTAATTGAGTTATTAACTACTAAAGTTTGCATTTTTTTTAATCAAATTTCATTAATTGAGCTATTTTGACGTCAGATTTGATCTTGAGCATTTTCTGAGCTAGTTTGTGTGCATTTCGGAAAGGTTGTTTAAATGATCGGTATTAGAGAAGTTTCAAATGACTATTTATGGATTAAAATCTGGGCAACACATTTAAATTAAACAGTTAAGTCTCTTGTAAGGCGGTTTTATGCAAGTGTTCCGTAAAACGGATTAATCAAGAATCCATTTCGCATATAGTGGAAAAATAGCACAAATTCTCATTTAAGACGGTAACTATCCATCTTAAACCTTAAGACGTGTCAAATACATACCAAATTATCCACTTGTTGCCTAGGAAATACCAAAAGCTTGGTCTTTATTACCCCTATGTTGTAGTACTTCACCCATTTTGAGCTTAAGATGGATAGTACCATCTTAAGAAATACTTACTGGAAAAATAGTTACTTCGTCCTAAGCAATAGATTATTATTGCTTTATACACGGTTATTAATGTAAGGAGAGACAAATGAGTTTTCTATTTTTAAAAAAATCAAAAGCAACTTGAAATGAGGAGGAAATGTATTTGTCCCCGTTCACATGGGTTGGTTTATTTACTAGAAAAGGAAAGTGTAAACTATTGAATGTAACACAAAAAGAAAAGTTAAAACTATTGAACGGGACGGTTGGAGTATCAAATTAACTCGTTTTACAATATGCTTGTGTGGGACCACCTTTCACAAGTGTTTGTGCTTAGTTAGTCTCTTGTAAAGCGGTTTTATGCAAATGTTTTGGAACACGGATACATCAAGAATTCATTATACATATAGTGGAGAAATAGTTACAAAATAAACTTGTTTTACAATATGCTGCTTGTGTAAGACTGCATTTCACAAGTATTTGGGTTAAACTATGTGCTTCCTCGGTCCAAGCCAATTCATTACATTTATGCCGAAATCTCCATCGCATATTTTGAGACATGTAGTGACTAGTGAGTGGGAGTGCACGCAGGAAGTAGTAGATAGTGTTCATTGTGCATCTGTGCATGGTGTAAACCTAATTTGAATATGGTTTTTTTTGTTGCCTCTTTTGCGCAAAGAAACAAACTTTCTTAGCTTTAGCTAAATGTTGCTTGTTTGATGGGATACTTAAGTTCTGATCTGTTATTTAATCAGGTCATAAATTAGTTGGTGTTATTTAATCAGGTAAGAAATGGGTATGGGCCAGTGTGATGCTTGTTAATCTGTGTTAATTAGTTGGTGTTTGTCATAGTGTTATGAGTGAACTTATATGATTGGTTATCCTGCTGTTTAAGTTACAGAATGCATGTTTTGCTGATAAACGTAGGTTGTATAGAGATTGTGGTATACGATTTGCCTCTCTCCATCACATTTATATTGTTCTCTTTACAATTGTCAATATTTACCGATGTGGCGATGTTTGCTCATAATATACTCTAGTTACAATTTTGTAACATGATTCGAGTGATATGGAGTTTCCATTTTTCTATGGAGCCGTTCCGGATTGTGATGGAATAAAGCACAATGACTCACTAAAGTGACTGCGCTTCTTTCTATTCTGAAGTACCAGTTATTCGAAGTAATTTTCGACGCAATTTTCATCTTGGGTCATTCGGAAATGGGCTCTTTGTGTTGCTAACACAAGGGGAAGATTTCGTGCATCCGACTCCCCCTTACACCGCAATTTGCGGGAGCCATTGAGGCGCTCTGGCACCTGGGGTAGTGTTGTTGTTGTATTCGAGTGTTATGGAAATAGTCCATTTTAATTATTGAACATGACAAATTTACCATGTAACTCTACATTTATTTAGAGAAATTAATGGTCAAAGTTAACAACATTGAGCAACAAATTCAAATCAGGACTGTAAATTCGGGAGGGAGGTAGTATTTTATATCTGCAATGCTTTTAGTGAAGTTTTAGTATGTAAAATAGCCTTGTTAGGTCCTACATCCAGCCATTATTCTATTCTTTTTACTCTCACGTTGCTTTTCTGAACTTTGGTTTCACTCTTTTTATCTAGGAATGATCGAAAGAGTTCATTGACTCAGTAGTCAAGACTCAGAAATGTATCGATGTGTGAAGTGTGGTCATGAGGTTGAAAGACTCTACATTCAGTACTCGCCAGGGAACATCCGACTAGTTAAATGCTCAAACTGTATGTCAGTTGCTGATGAGTACATAGAGTGTGAGCTAATGATCCTTATGATTGATTTGATCTTGCATAAGCCCAAAGCTTATAGGCACTTACTCTTCAACCTTCTTCACCACAAGAGGCTCAAAATTGACGCCTTGTTGCTTAAATCATTTCTGATCTTTTTCATACTTGATGCTTATAAATTATGGATTTTGATTGGCAATTCAGAAGAATGGTCGAGTGTGAGTTTGGGAGTAAGGATATTTGGACATGCCCTTCTCGGGAACTTAGTCTTTCTTTACTCCTTTTATATCTTATCAATAAAGTCGTTGAAGTTTGTGGAGGGCTTTTCTTCATACAAACAGGTCGTACTTGCAATAATAGTTTCCTGTTACTTGAAGGTTTATATGTTGGCCATGATGGTGTGGGACTTCCCTTCTTCAGCTGTTTACATTATGGATTTATTTGTTATGTCATCAAATCTGGTTGCTTTACGGGTGATCACAAAATCATCTTTTAAAAGTTGTATCGGAGTATGCTTTTTCGCACATGCTCTCAAGTTTTTTGTGCATTGGTCACTCCAAGGCTTGTGATTTTCTTTTCATTTTCCAGCCTTTCTAATAGTTAATGGCGATACTGTAAAACATTTGGCTTCATTCTTTCCTGGTTTTCGTTTTATTCGCTTTATATCTTCTTCCAAGGCTTTAACTTCCACATACAGCGTGATGAGCATTCTACTAAGTGTCTCCTTAAGAAGAAATTATGGACATTGAGTTGTGAAATTAAATTTTTTCGGCAGAGCCAGAGTAATTATTCACTGATTCTGATTTATGATGGAATAAAGTCAAATGGCTCCGGATATTTATTGGGTTACATTTTATTGGGAAGTAGAAGTTGTTTGATGCATTTCTCGACACAATTTTCATTTTAGCCATTCAGGAACGGCCTATCGATGTTGTTAACATAGCGGTAAGGCTAGTACAAACATTCCGTTACCCTGCCGCTAGCAGAAATCCATTTAGGTAATGGGGCATTGTTGTTGTTGTACTCTCTAGAAGCAGATTGCTGACATAAAATTCTGGGATAACGAAACAGAAGTTCAACCACCATCCACTGTTGTCCTGTCTCTAACGATTACTTGAGGTCATAGAAAGAGGGATGAAGGTGCAACTTTTCATATATGATTTGAAGGATCATATTGATGAGTTTCAAAATGATTCCATGGATGAGCACAAGCATGCTTTTCAAAGACCATTCAGAAGGTTGGTATTTTTATCTCAGTAGTTTGGTTGTTTTTTTCTTTTCTGTTCGAGGCTTTGAACCATAAAGTAATAAACACTACAACTTCTTTTGTTTGTATTTCCAGATGTTTGAAATGACAAAGTAGTGGCACATATGGCTTCTGACACGCAGGAAGTGAAAAGTTTTCTACATCTTCAGACAACAATCTCAGAATAAACCACCTTCATAATTCTAGCAAATTTTCAGGTTAGTGGAAGCTTTGCTTCGACTGTGTGGAATGTGAGTAATTGAGTTGATTTTATTGATATTGAGAAGCAATTTAGATTTGATGTTAGTTTCTCATCACAATCGTAATTCGTACGTAATTCTTTTAACATACATGACATTGTACTTCACTTGGTTTAGATATTGAAGTTCATTTATTTTCCTACGTACTTATATTTATGTTCCTCTGCAGTCATAGTATTTAATCCTAGTTTGAGACTTAATGTGGTATCATTTGTCGTTACTTGATCGCAGTCTTGCGCTATAAATACAAGCTGCGTAGCGTATACGGTATTCCACATCAAAATACTGTCGCTGTAAACTTGAGTTCTTGATACAGTCGTGATTAGCTGTTGCGACCCAGATTTAGTATCATGCCTGCAATAAAAACTACCTTAGTCTCGAAATCATCTAAGGTTATCTTCAACAAAAATTAGAAAATTGCAAAAATGGACTGTGGGGGACATATAATACAAAAATAGAAAAATTTAGAAAATGGAATATTAAGATATTATACATTTGTGGTATTTGCTTATTTTTTTAAGCCACAGATGAGACGATAAGGGCATATGCGTCCAGAAAAGAACATTAATTATATTCTCCGAGAGACAGATAATATTTTCCAGATTTGGATTAAAATAAGAAATCAAAAGATGCAATAACATACAGTAACAGTTAAAATGCTCATAAGGAAGAACCTCTCTTGCTCTCAAGCTACTTCGCACAAGAATGAACAGGATATTAAAGTTTAAGGACAGTGGATCTGCTTTTGGGAGCTTTTTTATGAATATGACTGCACCAATTTATGGTAATAGTACCAGAATCCACACCCCACACCAACACTTGTTTGTCTTGCCCAACCTTCTATGGAGTAGAATCGGAATTAGTTGTGGAATTTTACGTTCTTCACAAATTAACGAATAAGACTGTTTTATAATGTGAGAGTGCCTTTATTGGTTTAACACTCTATTATTATCAATAAATGAGTGTTTCATGTGGCTTGACGCCTTGATAACTTCAAGCCAAAATTCTTCACAAAGTTGAAAATTTATTACATCATCTGGACCGGGATTTTATTCATATGTCTTGGGGGAACCGTAGTGGCTGAGCTAGAATTCCGAGTTTATGGACGTTTTTAGTCTTAGCTATGTTTAAGATTACGTAAAGGGCAGCCCAGTGCACGATGGCATCCCCGCAAGGCGAGGGTCTGGGGGAGGGTCCCACCATAAGGGTGTAACATGGGCAAGCCTTCCCTTGCCATTTTGGCAAGAGGCGGCTCCAAGGACTTGAACTTGTGACATCTCGGTCACATGGCAACACCTTAACCGGTGCGCCAAGGCTCCCCTTCAAATTTAAGATGAAGTAAAATAAAATAAAAATCAAATTCTAAGATTAAGTAAATTTCACAAATATAAAACGCCATTTGTTTGAAAACATGCCCGACGACCAACCACCGGCCATTACGCATTGAAAAAGAACTACCTTAATCCTTCACCAAAGTTGATCCATACAATCTCTGCATTGTGCAGGTTTGTTACTGTATTTAGGAGTTGAATAACCAATGTAAGGGAAAATTGTTTACATTACCCAAGGTATTGAACTCAGTCCAGTAGTCTATTTCAAGCATCTCATTTTCAGAACCATTCAACAGAATCAACTCAATGTTATCTCATCTGCAATTTTTCTCCCTTGCCCATGGAAAGTCACCTTTTGGGCGTAGCCCTACTGTAAAGTTCAGGTTCCTAGTTCCACTGACGAGTAGTCGTAATTTGAAAGTGCCTATTGCTCAGAAGTCAGAACCATGCATGGCAAAACTGAGCTAACCCGTATTGGCACGACTCGTTCCAATTCATCCAACCGGTCTCGACTCTCAATCAAAATTAACCTTATTTGAACCATGACATGAACTTTACTGAATCCGAACTAATCCGCACCTTGAAATTAAATTATCCATGAATAACCTTAAAATTTTCATAGTAAAACCAATCTCACTCTCTTAAGATTTCTGACTATGACACAAGAGGGGATCCTCAAACATTGCTTTCTCAATAATATTTGATTAGTGATAAGGATTCCATCAGCCCATGATTGGTGCATCTTGGTGAAACTGAGCTAACCCGTATTGGCACGACTTGTTCCTATTCATCCAACCAGTCTCGACTCTCAATCAAAATTAACCTTATTTGAACCATGACATGAACTTTACTGAATCCGAACTAATCCGCACATCGAAATTAAAATATCCATGGATAACCTGAAAATTTCATAGTAAAACCAATCTCACTCTCTTAAGATTTCTGACTATGACACGAGAAGGGATCCCCAAACATTACTTTCTCAATGATATTTGACTAGTGATAAGGATTCCATCAGCCCATGATTGGTGCATCTCGGTGAAGCACTAGCTTATTCTTGTCAAGATTCCTAGAAAATTTGGAGGAAATAACTTTAGAACAATCCTTAACTGTCAGGTGAACTTCCACGACTGCAACTCTGAGCCAGAGGCCTCTGTGTGCCTTAACCCTGTTAACAGTTTATATAAACTATTAGTTAACAGATTCCCATTTCAATTGTCCATAGGCATGGAGATGAAATTATATTATATATTATAAGAAAAAAAATATAGAAAATATCTCATATTAAGCACATTTCAAGCTAGCGAGCTAGCAGCGGGCGTTGCTCCTCCAACGTAATGATAAAAATGAAATTTTATATTCTCCCCTTTTCATTGTTTTCTCTAATTGTTTTACAAGTTCATGCCAAACCTTCACATCGACGTCTAAACCACCCAAATTTGAACCTCTAGTCTCCACTAATACATGTTGAGATTGGCTTCTAAGTTCTAACTCGTCTAAAATCCCAAGTAAAAATGCGAGATTTGTTCACTTTATAACTCAACATCTTACTGAATACATTTGTGGGTGTGTAGCCAACTCAAATTTGTGAAATTTAGCAATATGTTGTAGGAGAATTTGTGATTTTTAGTTTGACATTCATCTTATTAGTTTCAGTCTTTCAGCTATTCTTGCTTGTGAGAAAAAATAGGTACCTGGGACCTCTCACAACCACCTTTCCTTTTTTTTACATTATTTTAACCGGTTCTGAGACCTTACAAACTTGTGACGGTCACATGCATGTTAGTTATATAAGATACACAAATACTTGTGAAAGATGGTTTCTCATTAATTAAGTTACTATAAGAGAAAAGAGGGTGAAAATGGAATGAGAACATTCTAATCCTTTTGAATCATCCTTTCATTGCGCCTTCAACTTGTGTTTTCCTGAGCACATATCCTGATATAGTGATTCTATATGTAGTGAACAAGGCTTTTGATGAAGTCTAGTTGTCATATTATTCTAACAGGACCCCTCATCACCATGCAACTTGCAGGATTACCCTCATCATATCTACTACTCTTTCCATTTAAGCCTCTCACATTCACATATTTAGGTTCTTCTTATCCTAGCATCTTCTCTGATAACATAGACATTATCCGAATGTTTCAAAGATTTTCGCCTATAACAGGGTTACGGGGGTGTAGGGAGGCAATTTGGGTACCCGATTGTTGTATTGAACATGTAGAAATGTTAAGTTTTCGGATGGACGATCTTAATGAAACTTGTAGGATAAAACTGTTATTTTTTAAGATAAGAAGCAAGGAAAGTTTATTGAAACACTTTTGCCTATATTTCATTCTGCTCCATAAGCTTAGAACAGAGAATTTTTGTTTTATTGGAATCGGAAGTTTTTTGTGGTAGACGGTAGTTGCCTTGTACTCCCTTTGTCCCGATCTTTTCTTTACGTGTTCCTTATTTGAGTGTCTGAGTCATTTTTCTATGTTTTCTTTTTAGGTATATAGAAGTTGTTTATTCTCCTCATGCGCATAATGTTTTTCACTTTTTGTATTTCTTAAAGTATACAACTCAGTTTCTTAGGTTTCATGCCAAAAGCAAACGTAAAGAAATGACTGTGACGGAGAGAGTAGTCTTCATATCGTGCTCCCGAAAGAACCATTCTCTATGTATTATTTACCTTCTCCTTATGTTTCAAATGAACGTTATTTTTAGGGTAGACATAAATACACTTTAAAATCTACTTTGACATTCTAATTTGAACGGAAGCTACTTATTTTGTCCATATACAAAGAAAATATGTGTCCAAGTACTTTACGTGGTGTATTTGTGGGTACCCTATTTATATGCATATGAATCTGTCACTACAGAAAATACAATGAAGTAGACAATTAGGGTGACCCATATGTGTAACTACCATACAAAATTTAACCTAACTTGCAATCCATAATTTGAGAATCACAAATTCTTGATAACAACCGTTGTAAATCAGAATAATTTACAGCGAATAGTAAAACCTCCCAAACCAACACTTTTTCTGGGGGTGATGGGGTGATATACCCCTTCGTTATAATTTACAACGGTTATAAGCAAGACCAATTCGGTGAGATTTAGCATTGCCAAGATCCTTTAAGCAGAAAGTTTATATTCTATATATCATTATCAACCTTAATCTGGGACCACTTTTTATTATGCTTATTTTACTTATAATGGAGAAAATAGCATGGACTATAAATCATGCAAGTTGCCTAAATATGGTGTTGTGGAATATTTTATTAGGTGAACGTATTTCTGGTAGCCCATGCATGACTATTGGCATCAGGTTTCAGCTATAATTAGATGAGATATTTTCATGGAGTTTGATCATTACTTATCATTACTTTGCTAATTCCTGGTATAAGACATACAAATATGTCTTGCTTATGACGGGGCGACCCGTCGCAAGCTTGTGACAACTCAAATTCCCTTTACAAAAAGCAAGTGGCAAGATAAGTGGGAGCTCCATTTGCACCCCACTTATCATCTCACTTGCTATTTGTGAGGAGGATTTGACCAAGTGGAACAAGAGTAGAATATAGTATCAGTTATAACTCGTAAATCCGTCTCATACATTTTGGACCTTATGTCGAAATTATAAATTTAGACCCTTGAAATATGAAAGATCATTATTCATAGAATCATACTCCGTAGTACTCTAATGACTAATCAATCTCACAATAGATTTAAAAAAATACATATATTATCTGAGACCTCTTGAGTCACCAGACCGTATACACGGATTTGACATGTGGAAAGTGTCATACTCCCTCCTATTTCATCTATTCTTCCCTATTTTTCATTTGATCTATTCATGTTTTCCCTTATTTCCATTTTTGGAGTTGGGTTGTTTGTTTTGTGTGGTCCATATTTAATTGCATGTGGGGTATAGTATTTTGTATGGTCTAAATTCATTTTCTTAATTTTAGAGCTTAAATGAAAAGGGAAGAATACATAAAAGGAAAATGATAAATACAACCCTTAGGGCTGTCTTTAAGGAGCAAAAAGTGGAAATATTCACTTAATATTGTCATTAATTGCATAAGTATTTGTGCAATTTTGACATCATTTCCTATATTAATGTCATATATAGAAGTTTTAAACTCCTTAAATACAACCCTAAGGGCTGTATTTAACATTACCGTACATAAAATAGGAGGGAATATATGTTATGGGATCTGTGCCAAAAGAATACATTTGAATTGAAGTAAGTATAGTAATAAATCTCACGGAGAAATAGATAAACCTATAGATAATATGAGACTCCTTAAATTATTGGTCTAATGGAACCACTTTGGAGTGAGAAGTGAGATTGTGGTAAAACCGTAAATTAACAAATTAAACCCTAAAATATGAAATTTTACTACTGAAAAAAGTAGACTACTCGATCTCACGATAAATTAGACAGAAGATACTCCGTATATATTATTATGTGAGACCTCTTAAATCATGGGCCATATGCAAGCATTTCTCACATGGAAGAGGCATACATAGTACATACATGGCTATAAACATATCAATTATACAAATATGAAGTACATTATTTGGCATCATTTCTTCACTCTGTAGCAATGGCTAAGGACAAAGTGAATCGAATATTTTCTGAATTCATGCTACGAATAGTACTAAGGTATTTGTTTTTCTTGATTATTTGGTGTAATGAATGCCATAGTGTTTCAACAACACAAGTAATTGATCAGAGTTATAGATTGTAATGGAAGCACTCACTATAAGTCGATAAGATTGAAACAATGGCTATAATTATCATGTCTCTATCTATAGGCTTTAAACTAACATCTTCATCTTGATGGCTACTAATAATTATACCGGCATACGGGTCATTCGATTCGGTTTTGGATTGGGTCAAATCGGTTCGATCTAAATCGGGTTGGCCGTAGTTTCATTTTGTTATGACAGAAACGAGAAAAACAAATAAAGAACAATAAAGACGATAACACACAGATTTACGTGGTTCACTAACGGTGTGTTAGCTACGTCCACAGGGCAGAAAGGATGAGAGTTTTATTAATGTTGAGGAGTATTACAGAGTTTTCAGATTCAGAGTTCAGATTGTTTTGATATGCATAACTGCTAGGGTTAGGCTTAGAGAGTTTATATAATACTCTCTAAGACCTAATACAGAAAACCTAGAAAGGCCCAAAACAGACCATAGGCCCAAGACAGAAACCCTAGCCCAAACAGATTAACGGATACCGTTTAGGTTTCGGGGGCATTGCCCCCGAGCCCCCACCAGGGCGTTTCACCCCTGGACCCCGACTCGCTGACCGGTCAGCGAGACCCCCGCATTGTCACTCGAAGTGGCAACTAAACCGATTCAAGGCATTATTCAACACATTTTCAATTCGATTTCAATCGGGTTCATTTCAGTTAGGCACTTTCATCAGATTGTGATATTTTGAGTCGAGTATGGTTCTGATGAGTCAATTTCAGTTCAGTTCGATTTCGGGTCCTAATTTTTTTGAGTTAATTGTAAAAAAACTAGCTAAAATGTATCTTATACATTCCAATTTTAATGTAATAATTCATAATATATGAACCATCTCAACCAAAACCGTGATGGTTGAGACTCATATATTATATTTATATCCAGTTATACCCCCTCATTCGAATGCTGAGGCCCACTGCACAAGCCACACATACCATGTGCTGAGTTTTTTACTTCGTGCAACATTGGAGGCGACCAGGATTTGAATATGTGACCTTTGATCACACTGACTATGATACCATGATAGATAAACATCTCAACCAATTGAGACTCATATTATATCTATATCCTATAATAATTCATAATATAATTAATAAATAAATAATATTTGAAAAATGATTCAGGTCAATCAGTTTGATTTTTATCGGTTCGGTTATATTCATGTTCGGATATTAATTGGTTATAATTAATTTTGATTCAATTTCGGTTCGATTCGAATTGAGTTGGGCTTCGAGTAGTATTCAGCTTACCATATTGCAGTAAGTAGATTATACCATCAGTTGTGTACTTTCTGAGCTTTATGAAAAGTTTTTGAGTTTTAATTTAAAGATTATGAGTTATACTACAAAGTTTATGAGTTAGTTTACTTAAACATTAAGTTCAAAAAAATATAATATAACTCAAAAACATTACCTACAAACTCAATTAATTTGAGTTTTGATGGCAAAAAAATTAAAAGGTGACAAATAAACATTAAAAAGCTCAGAAAAAATACACATTAACTCAAAAACAACTTAAATCTAAGATAGTATATCCGATGTATGATCCTTTTTGTGACCATATTGGGTGTTCAATCGATTATCAATTCAGATGTTTCCGATCGGTTTTTCAATATTATTCATCGATGAATTTCGATGAAAATGAGGAGCTAAAACTTATTGACGAAATTATTGTAGGGACAAACGACGAAGCATGGATATCTAGAGAGCTTGGAATGTTGTTGAGGACAAAGTACGACAAAAATAAAACAATAAGAAGATGACGTGCAATTTAGAAAGCACACAAAAGATTTTGCGAATAATGACTTGTTTGACGACGGAATGTAATACTAACTGCCTTATTATGGGCTTGTGGCTCACTTGTTAAAGGACCCCACTTCCGTACAGTCATTGGTGGGCCTGTGGCCCACTTAAATGCCTTGACTAGGGTAACTCGATAGCACTACTCATTCTGCATCAAAATCCTCAAGGACAATCAAATCTAAGTATTTTTTGTACGACGGTTTTACAATAATATTCCGGGAAATTGTTATATAGGTCGCCGATGAAAAATATGTTTAATATTTTTTGTACGGGTATTTTGTAAAACTGTGGGCAGTTGTATAATAAGCTAAGGTTTATGTACAACCGTCTTATATAAATTCTTGTGAAAGACAGGAAAGCATCATGTACTTAATCATGTTAAAATTGATAATGGAGTAACAGTGTCATAACTGATATTCATTTAACGTTGGTATTTATGACTTGAGTTTTAACTCGGTCAATATTAATAATTTGATTTTAGGCATAATAGAAATGAAACTTTAAGTACGGAGTACAATGTAATCTTATAGGAGGACAATGCTCTCAAATTTGATGTTCGTTTGGCTAGCTTTTCAAAATATTTTGGACCGAAAAATACTTTTTGACCAAACACATCATTGTTTAGAACTTTGAAATTAAAAAGTAAATTCTCAAAATCATCTTTTTAGCCATAGAAATAGTAACACCAATTTAATGCTTCTAGCTTTTTAAAACAATTTTTGAAAAATTAAACTTAAGAAATACAAATCTATTTTTAACAACTACTCCTTCTATCGGTCATTTGTTGTTCTTTCATTTTGGCACAAAGAATAAGAAAAGAGTTGTGGTTCCACTAAGTAGATGACAAGCGATAATAGTCTCATTGGGAGGTCCACTTAATCATACAATACCTTACTAATACAGAAAAGACAACAAATAACTGAGACATATTAAAAAGAAATAGGATAAATTGACAAGGAGGAAGGGAGTAGGTTAAACATGTTTTTTTTTATAAAAACAACCTTATACTCGAGTATTTTAGAGTCTGGTTTGGGTGAAGGACTCAAACCCACATCTAATGTTCGTCCTATTTTTATCTTAATTATCGTAATAAAATATCCGGTCAATTGTTATCCTATTTATTTTTAGGTATTTCTGTCAATTGTTGTCCTTTGTATATTTGGAAGGTATTATATGAGTAATTTGATCACCTTATGGTACTATTGTCCACTTGTCATCCACTAAGTGGAATCACCACTCTTTCCTTGCTCTTTGTAAAAAAATGAAAGGACAACAATTGACTGAGACGGACGGAGTATTCGGTATGAAAATAACCTTGTAATGATGCACAATTGCACATACAAAGTTTGGCTTAAATATAGTTTTCATCACCAAATTAGAGAAATTGACAACTTCTATAAACCAAATACACAACCTTCTAGCTGAGATTCATAATTCTTGAGACATTGGTCTTTTGTGAATAGTGAAGAGGTTAGCTATGTTATTAAGCCATAGATCAGGATTTAGGTGGTAAAGTGGAATTAAATTGATTAATTAATCGATTAATTAACATCAACATAACGAGCTTAATGACCTAACACGTGGTTTAATCTTGGAATTGTTGAATTAATTAATGTTTAAGGACCCAAGTAGGATTTAGAAACCAATTATCCTCAAGTTGTGTTTAATAATCTAACAACATTTAGCAAGTTTTCTATTAACAGATGGTTTAGCAAAACGAAGTTGGCAAACGTAAGCAAAACTAGAGTGTTAAACAAATAGTTTAGGAGATATTGATTCCTCTAATTAAACTTAATTTATTTTTTTAACTATGGGCGATGACGTCGGGAGCACGATGACCGAGACGTAGAGACACCAAATCGAAATTAGAAAACTGCTTCGTTTTCATTATAAAGATAATCGGAAATTTTAAGATACTTATTCGATAAACTCTTATTAGATTTTTAAAATTGTCTTTTCGGTTCAGCTATTGATTACGGACCAAAAATTGCCAGTTTTTAGTGTAAAGATAATCGAAAATTTAAAATGCTTGTTCGATAAACTCTAATTATTACTATATATATTTAAAATTGTCTTTTCAGTTCATCTATTTATCACGGACCAAAAATTGCTTAGTTTTCATTAAATAATCGAAAATTTTAAGATACTTGTTCCTTAAACTTTCTTATTAGACTTTTAAAATAGTCTTTTCAGTTCATCTATTGATCACGAACCGAAATTTGCTTAGTTTTAATTGTAAAGAACTAAACAAAATCGAAAATTTTAAGATACTTGTTCAATAAACTATTATTAGATTTTTAAAATTATCTTTTTTAGTTCAGCTATTGATCACGGACCAAAATTTGCTTAGTTTTCATTGTAAAGAACTAAAAATAATCGAAAAATCTAAGATACTTATTCGATAAATTTTCATTACATTTTTTAAATTGTCTTTTCAGTTCATCCAGTGATCACGGATCAAACATTTATGTGGTTCTTAGATAGCCAATGAAGTGAAATTCCATTAAATTTTTTATGAACCTTGGGAAAAATTATGCTCAGCTGGCATTACCCCACCAAGGCCACCAATCTTTCTCCACACCACTATAAAGAGCAACATTTCTAACTATTTTAGTTCAATACAAAATCATAACACTCTTCTACACCAAAGCCTTCATTCTCATTTTATCATACCAAACAAAAGCCTTGTAAAATCATCAATTCTAGACCTTATTTGCGAAATGACATCGGGTTCAATGTCGTCTCACGGTTCAATCTGGACACCGAAGCAAAACAAGGCGTTTGAAAGCGCATTGGCAGTGTACGACCGGGACACCCCTGATCGCTGGCACAACATTGCCAAGGCGGTTGGTGGGAAGACCGCTAGTGAGGTTAAGAGGCATTATGAGGACCTTCTTGAAGACGTTAACAACATCGACTCTGGCCGAGTCCCGTTGCCTAAGTATAAAAATCATAGTGGAGGTGGTAACCATGGGAACTTGAGAGATGAAGAGCTAAGGTATATAACCAACTCAGTCTTACAGTACTCTTACTTCCATCTCCCCTAAATTGTGTCATATCATATACCTTAGAATATTAACACGACGACACGAGAATCAGTTAACTTAGCTGGTAAAATCTTACGTGATTAATACTTATGACCGGGATTCAAACCATACTAACGTATGCAATCTTACTTAAATCTTGGAATTTTGACATTTTGACACTTCAAAATCCCACACCTAGAGACTATACTACTATAGTAGTAGTCTTGTACTGTATTGTTTTTGTTGCTTAACGTCAACTTAATCACCAAATTCCACCATGTACTTGAAAACTTTCTTAAATTTAACAAATTGTTGTTGGTACTCTTGCCTCATTGATGTCACACTGAACTCAAGCTAACAAAATTTAGCCATGAATTATTGACCAACAAAGACGTGTTAATTAAGGGGTTGTATGTACACAGTCTTACACGTGTGTTAGGAACACAAACAGACTGTTTCCAAATGACCCAAGTTGAAAGTTGTATCAAGAACTGCATTGAAAGACTACTTCACAATTTTAAAAAAAAAAGTCGTTTTAATGAGTCATTCTGTTTTATTCCATCATAATCTGTGAACCGTTGTCTGGTTGACCATGGGCTAAAAAGCCTAAGATAATACACCAAACATGAAACAACCCTTAATTTATCTCCTTATCTTAAAACATAAACTAACCAAAGAAAGTAAACATAATTAAGCTACTAATTAGCATTATGAAGGCTAACATGGTAACAATGTGATAGCATATGCTTTCGAAACCGCCTCGCCCACGACACACGCAACATTATCACCTTAATAGGAAAGTAATCTAACCATATTTAGCAACCTAAAGATTCAAAGAATCTAAATACATTATCATAATTCATCAAAGATAATGACAGCAGTTCTTTTCTTAGAAACCAACAAAATAATAATGAGTTTAGTGTTCAACTTGCTAATTATAGTAATAAACATGATTGTTTATTTATTTTAACATAAACTAATGTTATTTTTTATGGTGTAGGATGAAGAATCTAAGGCTTCTTTGAAGATCTTAGTTTGATAAATAAGACAATTAATTAAATTAATGGTGGAAATGTTATTAATGGCAAGTAGTAAAGTAGAGAGCTACTACCTCTCTCTTCTGTTGTTGTTGTTGTTGTATGTAGGAATTTCATAAGTTATCTGTTGCAGTATAAATGTATAATGCAGTAGTATTGCATCATATGTGTTGTCAACAACGTTTCTTAATTAATTAACTCCTCCTAATATGTACTCAACTAATTACCATAATATATAAGGATGTTGAGTTTGTTTAATTTATGTTTTAATTTACGAATTTTTGGTTCAAATCGTAATCATATCGTTTGTATCATCGGTTAGGTCTGGTAGTAAGACGGTGTTATATATACAAGAATATGTGTGGTCAATGTGCATAGACTTCGCGACTAGGAATGTTCTATTGTCATAACAAATTTACATCTCCTTATAAATTGAATGTGCTTAACGTTAAAAGAGAAAAAAAAGACATAATGAATCTTGTTTCTGATAGACCAATAAGGGAAATTAATTTGAAAATCCGTTTATGAATGACCTATAATAGAAATTATTTTTGAAAATGACATTGTAAGCAAATGTGAAACTTGACAATTGACAATTTAGTAAATAATCTTGCTAACGAAGGGTACATCCGTACATGTCCAAATCTTTATAAATAAAAATATAATGTTTTAAAATAAAAATATAATGTTTTATACAAGTGTCGGAAACATAACGAGTAACAAAAGGAGTAAACTAACGTACAAGATGCACACGTTAGAACTTCAAGCAAATACATCTGACTTTCTAGGAGCTACAACACTACAATGATTGAGATTCAACTAAGGGATGTCAGTGGATAAGAAATTGGTGAATTGAGAAATAAAGCGACCGTAAATTATTGATTGGGACGAGGGGGTATGCACATCTAATTATCAATATTTAACCATTTACCCATCATCTTTTAGCCAAAACCTCGACAAGTGACACTTATATTAGATTCTTACCGATACTATGTAACAACCGAATACAAACATGATTCATATGACTTCAAACGCAACCTCATTTCAGTTTCAAAAAATATTGAGGAAATACAAATAATAGCTTAATTGATTGAGGCCGGAGGGTAACAATAAGGCCAATAAGGTATGAATAAAACGAGGAACGATCATCATCAGATCGATTAAGAGTATATTGATAAGCTCGAATTATTCCCTTTAAAAATTTGTCAATGTTAGAGTCATAAATTCTAATTTCAGACAGTTGTATCCTTCTGAAATTACAACAGATGAATATATAACCATTTTACGATAAAATGTTAATATCTCCCGACAAACGATTACCGTAGTTTATTATTAAAAGTTGCGACTTTTAGTTATAACTTTTTTATCCTTAAATAGAATTTTTTATTGTAAAATGAAGAAATTTTCTCGTCTTTTAAGTATTTCGTGTCCATTTTTAAAAGTTTGGTCAAATTAAAAAAAAATGAGAAAATGCTAAACAATAGCAACTAGAGACTGATTGGGCTTCAGCTCCAACAAAGCCAGTCTACTATGACATCAAATGTTCACCAATCAACTCATACACATCTCTTGTGGCCCAAGTCAATAGTTTAGGTTGGACCCCATTGGTCCTTACTTTACCACATAAATAGAGGAAAAGTTCGGATTTTAATCTTGGACTCTTGGTCCATCTCATATTATAGTCCAATTTGTATATGGCTATTAAATGGAGTGACTAGTATCGAGTGCCGAGTGGTACTAAGTTCCGGTATTATCTCTCACAAGCATAATGGAAAGTCTATTATAACAATAAACCATTTTAAAAGTATGTGAGAGGGTGATATCGAGACTCAGCACCAACCATTCCTATCACTTATATTAGACCCTATTTACTAACGAAGTAACGAGTTAATGGTGTCAACCGGTGGTGTCATATCACACTTATTAAAAGTTTAGCACCCTACCATTAACGAGCCAATTAGAAGTTAATGGTCAACGAGACTTGTTGTTTCTGTTTATTGTCTGCGTGTTTTTTAGAAGTTAATGGTCAACGAGACTTGTTGTGTCTGTTTATTGTTTGCGTGTTTTTACGCAAGATTTCGCAGTGATAGAGTAACACAAACAGTCGAAGAGAATGATAAATTAGTACTCGTAGTTTTGTTCCACCCCAACATTAGCATCACGTAAGTAAAACTTGGTGTTCAAACAACTATTCAGAGTTTCTAAAGCTCCTTGTAAAGGTTGTTGGAACAGCGGTTGTCAGACTTGATTAATAGTTGAATTAATCAAGGGGAGAAAAGAGGGACAGTTCAGTCTATGCATACTTGGTACTAAATCCAAAAGAAAGAACAAAAGCCTGTAATTATCGAGTAGAAAGTTACACAAAAGATAGGGAAATGTCCAATATCCACTCTTTGACGTTATCCCCGCTTCTCTTTATTTCCTTTCTATCTATGGAGTATCTCTTAACCCACGTCCCACTACGCTTGCTTAAGATGAATACTGGACAAGCAAATACTACTACATGGTGACATTACTAACAAAGCTTGTCATATTTTATAGGCAAAGGTGATTTGGTGTTCTTATCGTCATGTAAGAGTGAGAGCATTATTGTTGCAGGTTGTTGCAACCCACGAAGATTTTAACTAATTGCGTAGGACAACGAATTAGGATTGGCTGCGTAATTTGGTCTACACAAATTCTCATTCGTAAGAGTCACTATCTGTCACAATGTAACAAGTCAGATCCCTCTTACAATAAGGCAAATGGAAGCTTAACTTCTTGTGAGGAAATAACGACCTATGCTTGTGATGAATGATCTATCCATTAGACTATTAGAGGCAAGAATAATGGTTTATTATACTCCGTATTAAACAAGAATTTAAATTAAATTTAATTCCTTGATAAACCAAAAAAAAAAAAAGCAAAGACAAATATTTGGTATTCAACAATTCTTTCATTACTTCTCAGTAACCAAATTTCAGAACACCTTTGACCTTTCTCAACCCAAAACACCAAAACTCTAGACCCAGTAACACAGTAACTTAAACTTAAAGAACCAGTAACATAAAGCAGTAACATAGTACCAGCCCGACCCGAAAGTCCAAGCCCATTTAACCCGACCCGAACCAACAACATCAATTTAACCCAAACATATCATTAAAATGTTAATGACTTAATTTCTCCAATCACCGTCGGAGTTACCACCACGGCTATTGTAACCGCCGCCATTACCGCCGCCGTATCCTCCACCACCTCCGTAACCACCGCCTCCACCTTCACGACGACCTCCGTAACCACCACCACCGCCGCCATATCCGCCACCTCCACCTTCACGACGACCACCGTAACCACCACCGCCTCCGCCGTATCCTCCACGTCCCCCGCCGCCACCTCCACCGCGATAACCACCGCCTCCACCACCACCGGATCCACGCGATTGCGCTTCGTTGACCGTAATTTGACGTCCGTTAAGCTCTTGACCGTTCAATCCCTCGATCGCATCTTTCATCGATTGCTCGTCTGAGAACGTCACGAATCCAAATCCTCTCGACCTTCCGGTTTCACGATCGTTGATGATCTGTAAAGATGGATTCATTTCAGATCCAAAAATAAATATAATAGAATTACGAAAATAATTGTCAGAAAATGAAATATGAACATACCGTTTCCGGAGATCATAACAGTAAAAACAGAACAGTAACAGTAGTAACATAGTAAACAGTAACATAGTAACAGTAACAGTAAGAGTAACAGTAGGAGAGAGAAATCAGATATAATTCAGGAGGTTTATTTCCGTCGGTAAATATCAGATCTCCGTAATGAGACCGACCTTAGAATCAGTAACGGTGCCGTATTGAGAAAAAGCTTCTTCTAAAGAGCGTTCGTCGGTGGCCCATGCGAGGCCGCCGACGAAACATCTGTATTCAACTTCCCCCATTGAAAATAAAATAATTAAATTTAGGAGATTTTAGAGAGGAGATTTGATTGAAGAGGTAAAAGAGGTAGATGAAGAATTGGTGAAGAGTTGGTGGGTTTATATAGAAAGGAAGGGGGGGGGGGGGGGTTGGGTTAAGTTAACTATGGTTTGGATAGGGGTGAGCAAGTTGTTGGTGCCCATGACTTTGGTTATGGGGGATATTCTTTGAGGAGAAGAAAATATCTTTGATATTTTTTTATTTGATTGTCAAGATATTTTATCTTATCTTTGATTGATCCTTTCCCTTTTTCTCACGTTATTGGGTTGCTACGACTTGAACTAATCTACACAAGAATTGAGGACCCGAACAGGATCGGAAATCGAATCGATCCGACCATGTTCAACCCAACACGAATATTTTTATCGTATACTGATAGTTGATCCCAAATTTTTTTCTGTCTCGGTCAATTGTTTTATTTATATTTTAGGATGTGTCACTCAATTGTTATCTATTTTCATTATAGGGTCTTTTGGTTCAGCAAGGTAAAATGGAATGGATTTAGGTAATTGTTCATTCATGGATAAGAATTGTTCATTCATAGACATTTTACCATTTATTTTTCATACCCTAACCTTCTCCTAAAAAAAATAAACACTCGCTAATTCCTTTCCCTCAAATTAATCAAATCATGAAGATTAATCAATTATGGCTAAATTCTCATGTCGTTCTCATGTCGCTCAATTAATTATGGACCCTAACTCTTATATCGATCTAGTAATACTTGTAATTTTTTTTACTTCGTTAATGATGTGCCTAAATTACATTAATTAGACTAATGAGATTAGGGTTTGTCAAAATTAGCACTTAGAGGGGGCGGGTAGGCGTGAGGTGCAGTTGCACCGGCCATGGTGGCGTCGTTTAGGGTGTCCTAGTGTCGGTGCAAGGAGTTGGCGGCGCATGTGGTGTCAGCGTCGGCACAAGTGGTGGTGGCCATGTTGGCATCGACGGTGGTGGTGGTTGCCATGGCGTCGTCGGCCAATCGGTGTGCAGGGGAATGGGGAAGGGGAAGGTTGTTTAGTTTTTCTTTTTCCTTTTTTTTTCCTTTTTCTTTTGTGGTGAGTTTTTTGTTTATTTATTTTTTTACGTTTTTTTCCTAATTGGTGGTTGGTGTAGTGCGACGAGGCTGGTGGTGCGGGTGTTCAATCGGACGGTGGGCGGTGTAGGGGAAATGTTGCAGGGTGGTTTGAGAGAGATTAAGTTTCTTTGAGATGATTAAATGGAGAGAATTATATGACTTGGAAAATGGGTATGTAAAATGTTAAAGGTATAATAGTTATTATTGACCATGAATGAGTAATTCTTGTCCATGAATGAGCAACACCCAAATTTTATATTTGTTTAATTTTGTTTGGTTCATTAAAAATTTGAAAAGGGATAATGGAGTTTGAATCCATGAGAAGAATGTGGGTAAAAGATTCCAAAATATATGGGTTTAGGTGTCTAACTTCATTGATTCCAAATCAGCCCCACCAAACAATAGAATTGATCATTTAATTCCAAGACTGCAAGTGGACTTGTGAAACAACATTTTTGCTTATCATTATTCTTCTCTATTTTTTCTTATTTCTTGATCTTTATGCCAAAACGAATAGATAATAGATAACTGAGACGGATGGAGTAACTAAATAACATCTCACTTGATAATGACTTGAACCCAAATGACCCGACCCGACTCGAATGCTTGAAAACCCGAACAACCCAAAGTCGAATTGACCCGACCCGAAACAGACCCAATTGAGTTGTTAGTCAGGTCTGGAGGGACACATATTTTCTTTTTTGTTAGGTTTAGACATAATGTTTTTGATCGGGTAGTCTTCCTTAAGACAAAGTTATCTATTTTAATATTATAACGATTTAATTATTATTGCGCATGCGTGCATATATGACATGTCTTAAGCTTAAGACACATATACCTGTCTTAAATGAGAACTTGACTCATGTTTTAAGCTTAGCTTTTTTCGGTTTATTTTGGCACATGTGGAGCACAATTCAACTCATAAGCAAGGAAGTGAAATTGGTACGAATCCTAGTGGCCAGCTAGGTTTGACCAACAAATAAGCAAATAACCAAGGGAACAAGGGACCATAAACCAACCCAACATAAAATAGAGATCTGACTTACCACAAGAGGAATCTGAAACTGAGATACAAATCTCAACCCTTGACATAAACTACTCACTAATCATGGTAATTACTAAAAAATGTAAATAACAGCACAAGAAAAACAATTTATCATAAGGCATTTCATCGAATATGTAGAAGGCAAGAGTGGAAACAAGACAACTAATCAACAACGAGACTAACTAAGCATGTAACTAATAACCTATAAACATTTCCGTAATAATCCACTCATCATAGTCTATTAATAATCATTAACCAACATAAGAAACTGGAAGAAAAAGAAACAATCGAACATGGAACGATTAAGATAGTTAAGGAGGGATTAATCTAACTAATTTAATCTAATTTACGTTCCTGTCCTAATGAACCTGTAATATAACGTGATGGTCCCCCTTACCATGTAATAATAATGTTATCTTTATACCCAAATAACATAAAGAGCTAAATAACACAAGAGTGGGGGTCTGGGCCGGTCGGCCGGGCACCTTCCACATGCATGACTCCAAACCCTGTGGAAGTTGAAGGCGAATTTCAACAAAAATGGCTCCCAGCCGGCTGGCTGGGCGGTTTGGACCCATAGTTGTTGTTTGATGCGCGAAATGGAGGAAATAAGGAGCATAGGTGGTCACCAATCAATGGCCAAGTGGTTGGCTGTTTGGGAGCCCTCATTGGCTGGGTGGTGTTGGCGTCGAGAAGAGCGGAACAAAGTGAGTGGTTACCAGACGGTGGCCAGGCGGCCGATCGGTCTTTCTTTGGTCGATTTTTGCGCAAGAACGACGACGGGCGTGAGGTTGCCACTAGTGGCCGACGGCCGGTCTGGTGGTCGGTCATGGGTCGGACGGTCGGCTGGGACTCATGACCTCTCCATTTTCCGTCTTCTATCCCGCCACGTATCGTCTTCGTTTAGCTTCTTTTTCATGAGTTCGTGTAATCCCGTTCCTTTGACTCGATATCCTAAAATATTAAAATAAAATACCAATAACCGAGATACGACTAAAATAGTAAATGAACGGGTCTAATTCGTATTTTTTCCAAGTCACTGTTTTGTTCCCTTTTTATTTTGTCACAAGAATTAAGAAAATGAATTTGGACCACAAAAAACACACTACCTACATACAATTAAATTTTGACCATACAATACTTACCAATTAAGAAAAAGGAAATAAAAACAATACGCTGACTATGAAGAAGTATAATTTATGTCTAAAACGAGACTCGGGAAAGGGGTAAATAACGAAAAATTTGGAGCTTATCATCCATCCCGCCTCTTTAATTTCTATCGTTTCTTTTACTCTCATTTTACCATCATTAAGATATAACTTATTGATTTTGACACATATTTTGCATCTTGAAATCATGCTGGCTTGTTAAAAGTGTTAACATTGTTGTAATGCTTGATGGTTCCCAAGAAAGGAAGGCAGGGAGAGAAAAGATAATGCACCGACCAGTCGCAAGCTTGTGATGAGTCAAATTTCCCTTACAAAGAGCAAGTGAGAAGGTAAGTGAGGTGCAAATGAAGTCCCTCACTTGCCTTGCCACTTGCTCTTTGTGAGGGGGATTTGACTCGTCGCAAGTTTGCGACGGTCACATGCAAGACTTATTGGTCTAAGAATGTATCTACTTTTGAGACTAACCCGATCAAGCTGAGGGCCCCCTGAGGCAGACTTTATTACTCCTTCTGTCCCGCTTAATAGTTACGAAGTATCTATTACTTTTGGCATTAATATTAAGGAAAGCAATATGAGTGGAAATGGACCACACAAATCACATAACCCACATGCACATAAAAGGTGACCCACACAAATTCACCAAAAATGAAAAATAGATAATTATTCATTGATACACCCCAAAATGTAAATAGATAACTATTGGCCAGGACAGGAGGGTGTATGCATTTAAACTGCATTAGACCCGATTCTTGAAATCCCGATATCTAGATTTTCGGATACCATATTTTCGGGTTTCCAAATTATTCGGAACATAGTATAAATCCTCAAATTTTATAATTTTAAAACCAGATATACGATTCGGTTTTAAAATCTGGATCGGATATCCAGGTTTGCTTAGCCTTAATCGTTAAAATGAATCACCAAGGTGAGTATTGGATAATAATATTTAGTTAGTTATTAGTTTGGCGCCTCATGAAACCTATCACTAAAACGAAATGCTAACTCACCATACTCACTTACACTTCAACCTTATCTCCGCCATAAACCACCACCACTTCCACCACTCCAAACTCTTACTAACATCATCTCTTCAACCCCTGCCAGAAATCCACAAATCAACCACCCAAATTCCCATTCACACAAACCCTAATTCCAAAATACTCCGTACCCACAACTCCAAATCCTCTTCCCTCCTCCTAAACCCCCAAACTCGCCCTCAAAACGACGCCGTTTCACTATCAGAACAAGAAAAAGATACAATCTTGCAGCTTTCTTTAGTAAGAAAACGACCACCTCAATTTCCTGGGTCAATTTATACTAGACCACCTCATGGAAATGACCTTTCTACCCCTCCCCTGAGTACCCTTTTGAGGGAAGATGAGGATGATGAGGAAATGTTGATTAGAGCTGTTGAAATTAGGAGGAAAGTTGCTTTGGAAATTTTTATTGAGGTTATGGTTAGGAAGGGTAAATTTGGTATTACTTATTCTACTAATGTTGGTAATAGGATTAGTGGGTTTATTGATTTGGTTATGATTGAAGCTGCTTTTATGAAGAAAGATCCCGAATTTTCGAGACTTTCGTTTAATGCTCGTGCTAGGTGTTTCATTGAGGAGTCTAATGTTGTTCCTCTCATAAGGTTGAATTTCTATTAAATCTTTTTTAAGTTTGTTGGTTTTGATGATTTTTATGTTATGCTAGAATTTGTAGTTATATACTCCTTAGTCTCGGTCATTTGTTTACCTTTGCGTTCCGCACAAAGACGAGGATAAGAAGACACCTTTTTTAGCTATAAGGTTGAACCTAGTAGTATTTTTCTAGCTCATTAATTTTGGCGATTTTCGTGTTGTGCTAGATTTTATAGTTATAGACTCTCCTCAGTCCCCGTCATTTGATTATCTTTGCTTTTGGCACAACGACCAGGAGATAGGAAGACACCATTTGTAGCTATTATTATTGGTTGACGAGTGGATGAAAATGCTAGTGGGTGATAACCATTCTCGAAATATAAAGGTAAACAAATGAGACGCACCAAAATGGAATAGGTAAACAAATACTGTATATGGAAGAGGGAGTGTAAGTTTTTTGTAATGATAGTTTGCTACATTGTGGTTTTTAATTTAGGTACAATCCTCTCATATGCTTGGCTGTTGATTTGAGTATTTTGATGCCTGAAAATTGTTGAATTGATACTGTTTTAGTGGGTTAGGATGCAGAGTAAGTACTATGTCGTGTTTCCTGGTAGATGCTGCGGCAGATTTAAGCATGCTACTGTCTCCTTTTAATTTAGTTTTATGTCTTCGTTGATTAATTGTTTTGTGTTGCTTTTAAGAGGACATTGTTATGGTAGCTTTTCTGGGTGTAATTTTTGTGCTGCAAGTTGTCTGAATGATAGAATATTTGGTGTTTCCAGTTGTCTTTTACGCTTTGATTTATGGCTGTTCAGTAGATTACTTGTTCTAGGTGCTAATCGTTTGAGCTTAGCCACTGTTTGAAAGTTTGTGAATAGTTAGTTGGTGTATATGAGTACTTGATAAGTAACCACAACGGTGAAAGGACTCATTACTTCATTAGTGTATCATGTACAGAAGTCGTGTGAAGATTGCTTCAACTTGAGAGGGCTAAGTCATTATTTGAATGTTCTGTAGGTGGTTGAAACACAATTCTTTGTCACACCCTCAGATTGCGACACTCATATCTGTATCAAAGGGAAATATGGGATTGATAATGAAGCGTGCAGAATGGTTAAAGTCAGTTCATGTGAAGGGAAGAAGCATAGGAATCGTGTTCATGAGGGTAGGGGAGATCCTTGTTAAACGTAGCATTGAAGAACTCGATGAAATTGTTACATATCTTGAGAGCAAAGGCGTGAGAATGGATTGGATGGGCTACGTAATTAGCAGATGTGCAGAAATATTAGCTTTTGACATGAAAGACTTGAAAACTCGTGTTAGTTTTTACACAGATATGGGCATGAATGATCACGATTTTGGGACAATGGTCTATGATTATCCCAAAGTGCTTGGCTATTATACTTTAGATGAAATGAAGCTGAAGGTATGTTACTGTTCTCCGTTAATTTTATGACCCTGAAAGCTATGTTCGATTGAATTGGATGAATTAGACAGTAGTTCATACTTCATATATTACTATTGTATGAAAATATGAGTGTCATTCACTTCACGATTTGCTTTCCGACTTTCGTTGTGTATCCCTGTTTATACATAGCTACAAAAGGAGTATAGAAATAGCATCATGCTGCATGACAATTTGCGCTATTAGCTATGAAGCATTATCTTCCGGGGAACAGTAATGCACTACAATATCCTATGCAGAAAGTGACATGAGGCTCATGGTTTTAGGTAAACTATCTTAAGGATTTCGGACTTAATAATGAAGATGTTGGAAGACTGTTGGCAATTAAGCCTCAACTAATGGCCTGTGGCATTGAGGAACAATTTAAACCCCTTCTCAAGCTTTTCTACTATCTCGGAGTTAATAAAGATGGTGTGAAAAGAATTCTTGTTGTCAAACCAGTGGTGTTTTGTGTGGACCTGGAAACGACTCTCGTCCCAAAGGTAGTAACTTCTGCCTTTTATGTTAAATGCTATCCATTTCCACTCATAACTCCATTTTTTCCTGATGAAGGTTCCACCTCCATAAAGTATGTTATATGCAGTACTGTCTCTGTAGCTTGCGAGAGTGATATAATGATGTTCATCATTTTGTAGGTACAATTTCTGCTGGACATGGGTATAAAAGAAGATGCCGTTGGTCGCATGCTTGCCAAGTGTCCGCCGTTACTGACATACAGCTTATACAAGAAAATTCGTCCAGTGGTTTGTTTCTTGTTTTGCTTGATAATTTTGCTTTTTATTTCCATCAGTCATCAGCTATGCTGTGTCAATACATGGACTATGTATGTTTGACCCCCTACCTTCCCATAAGCGGAAGCATTTGAGGCCATTGGGTAACATTGTTCATGTTTTACTATCAACCTTTGATTGTTAGGGAACGTGTCGTCTAAGATCTCCATGCTTAAAATTCGAGCCTCTTACTACATTACTACTTTGCTTTCAGGTTGTGTTTTTGTTGACAAAAGCCGGAGTCACTCAGAAAAATATAGCAAAGGTGGTAGCTTCGGCACCTGGATTACTAGGATGCAGCGTAGCAAATAAGTTGGATGGAAATGTGAAGTATTTTTTGTCCCTTGGAATTAGACTTCATCAGTTAGGTGACATGATTGCAGATTTTCCAATACTTCTACGTTACAACACAGAACTACTCCGCCCCAAGTATCGCTACCTACGGAGGACCATGGTCCGCCCTTTGCAGGATCTTATTGAATTTCCGAGGTGAGCTCTTCAAAGAGCATGACAGAACACTCTTTTTAACCAAACAATGTGGATGTTGTGAGTAGTTAAAACACACTTCTTGAATCTCATCACATAGTGTACATTTACTTTAGATCGGCTTTTTGTGTGAACTTTTGCAAGTGGGGTAGAAGTCCAACCTCCACTTTCCATCATACAAAACATGTGTCAAGGAAACCTAAAGTCCTGGATGAACAGGAATGTCGTGTATAAACTTTCTGATAAGACAACTACCGCCACCTTACAGAGGCAGGGTAAGGGGTGAGGTGCGACCTTACCATATGTTAATGATACAAAGAACGAAAGAAACGAAAATGATCCGGAATGGAAATTGTGCTAAGAATTGCAACTAATGACTTTGTTTTCACGACAAACTAAAGTGCAGTCTGTTCATTGAGTGTCACCCTTGTTGCTTTATCCTATCGTATCCAGGAGCCAGGTAATAGCGAGTCTGTGAGTTTAATATTAGACCGAGTGCAATAATGTAATATGGGAACAAAGCTACATGATGCAACAAAAGGAATATGTTTCCTTTTGTTTGTTGGCGAATCATCGTAATCTTTTCAGTCTCTCTTGCTTTAGCCAATTGTAATTGGACACAAATAGGTTTGGGTAATAGGTTGAGCCAGTTTGGAACGGATAATTTTAGGTATATTATGTACTTCGTGTTAGATCAGATTGGATTGTGTATCATTTTGGGTTGGGATATACATTTGTCATGTCTACAATTAGGTAACTAGACTGTATTACAACTTCGTGCAGGTATTTGAGCTACTCCCTCGAAGAAAAAATCATACCAAGGCACAAGGTGCTGGTGGAAAACCGTGTAAACTTCAAACTTCGGTATATGTTGGCTACTTCTGATGAAGACTTCCATCAACGAGTTCAGGCTGCCATTGAAAACCGACAGAATTTTGAATCAGGCAATTTCAGTCCATGCATGCAGGATGTAGAAAGTGACGCTGAAAGCGAATCCGAGATAGAAACTGACATTGATTATGATGATACCATTGCTAATTATTCTTACTGATGAATAAAAATCTCTCTCTATTATACAGGTAGTGATCGCCCACGGTGTTCAGAATCTAGAGTTGTACAAAATGTATTTGATGTATGGATCTTTCGACAGTGTACATATGAAATGATGCATTCGTTCCATTTCAGACCTCTACTCCTCTGAACAACTTACGCTCATTTTATCTTTGATTTCATTTTCTGGATTTCCGAGGTCACTTTCAATACTGTTATACTACATCTTTCAGTTCATATGTAACCGAGGTTTGTTTAAAGTCTGACAAACAACGTCGCGATCAGTATTATTCAGACTCAGTTTGAACTATATTTAGTAAATGAACATGATTACATGCTCAAGCTTTAGATTCATCGGTATCCTAGGTTCCTAGTGTTGAGCATCTTACTCGGACACTAATAAAGTGTCGTACACTCGTACATATCGCGATTTTTGTTTTCCGTCCAAGCATACAATTTCATGTGTTTTTTTGTAGGAAACTACACGACGAACTATTAACCCCAACTTCGTAAACGAAAGAAAAGAAGTCCTGAAAATTTGTTGTTCCGAAGTACTTGTAATACTTTGTATTACATATATTATTCTATAAGACGGTTTTACATAGAAGTTAGTGAAACGGTTTATAAATCAGTACGTCTCATTGAAGACGGACATAATCCGTCTTTAATGAAGACCTCTCCCAAAGAGTAAATTAGAGGCCACGTGGGAGGCACACTCTCTCTCCCACTTGCCCTCTCATGTGCTTTGTGGGAGGTTTTTATTGAAGACCGATTATTTCCGTCTGCAATGAGATTTTGTATTTATAAATAACTAAATTTTTGCTAACACGATAATAATTGAAATAATTTCTTTCAAAAGTTCAAAACGCTGCGTAAGAACCTTATTAGCCACAAAACGCAAAGCAGCTACCTGGGAGGCAGTGATATTCATTCTTGTCATTCACTTAATATTACCAACTTCATCTTCCTCCTTTAGAGAAAATCTCAATCGTATCTCAGTTTGATCGGTAAAACGACACCGTTTTCATCAATCTGCTACGAAAATGGCGGGGATATTAGCTCGAAGGTCTATTCTAGGTCTTCGTTCTTCTCACCTTGTAAGCTTCTTCTCCTTCTCTCTCTCTTCAAACCCTAATTTCTTGTATTTGCTTAATGTTCCTCTTTATTTTTACGATGTTTTGATGATCATTAATGTAAATTACATAATTCATTGATATTATTTTACTCAATAGGATTTGTTGATTAAGCTTCCATGATATTAGATAATTGTTGAGTTTTCTGAGAATATAATCTGAATTTTGGAAGAAGGTTAAATTGACTGTGATTTCGTTGCGTTTTTATATTGATCTTGTGGCGTAAATTTGAGGCGGATGAGAAAATTGCGTTTTTACTTCGTTCCGCATTTACAAATGTATGTTGATCTCGTGTCGTAAATTTGAAAGCTAGCAGAAGCATGAGAAGCGAAAGCGTAAATTGATGCTGAGAATGTGTTAAGAGATAATTCATTTCGTGGTTACAAATTAATTGCTAGGAGTGATTGTAGAATTTAGGATTTAGTCAAGTCACGAACGTGGTTACGGATGGATTGCTAAGAGTGATTGTAGAATCTGGGATTTAGTCAATGAGTATTACTTACCTAAGTCACGAGCTTCTTCGCGGTTAAGAATGGATTACTAAGAGTTATTGTAGAATTTAGGATTTAGTAAATGGGCATTGTGTACTTCAGTCACGAGCTTCTTTGTCCAAATAACTTATAGATCACTTCCTCAGGCATTGCGAAAGTGGATGTATTGATACTTTCAACTAGAGCATTACCGTTGGCATGATGTTGTTCATTGTGTAATAGTAAAACAAGGACACTTGAGTCCGTCCTATATCTCTCTATTAGAATTTGCTTTGATGGATATAAAAGCAAGGCGGGCTGGAGGGTAGTAGTAACCTAATGTAACGAGTTAGTCTTCTTTGTGTTGTAGCTCCTAGTTGTAATTGATCTTGCTAAACAGTAGGTTGCTTTTCGTATGTGTGTAACATTTTTGCCTTTGATCCTTTTGTATGTGTAGGCTTTAACAGGACAGGGTCTGGAACGATACAGCCAGTACGGGGCAAGATCATATGCTACCAAACATTCGTTCTCGACCCCTAAAGGTATGTGAAACTATTTTCGATAGCTACGCAATACGCAAAAGCTTGGTGGCTGACATTAAGTGTTAGTAGTTGAATGTTTGAATGTATAGTTCTTTATGCCAAATCGATCATTTAGTAGAAGTACTGTGATGTATGGAGAGTTTTTGGAATTTATCGGTTATCTGAGAGACTGTCTCCATTTAATGATTGGTACATTAGTGCACTGCGAGGGAATATACAATTCATTTTGAATTGGCTACAAGATATAATCTACATAAATTTTGACCTATCTAATCAATTGTCATCTTCCAGTTTCGATAGTTGAGAAGTATGGCCGCATGGGTCATTTAGGATAAATGTGCGAACATCTTCTTTCCTTGAAGATCAAAAAGCTAATCACGTTTCAAATGATTTTATGCAAGCCTCTTTTTCTTCTGCCTTTTGTTAGCAAAGCAAAAGATGCAATAAGGATATAGGAGCAAACCATACTTATGACTGTGAGGGATGGGTAATCAGTTTGAGTTGGTGTGACATTCATCACAGATAGCATTCAAGTTAGCTTAAGATATTATATAAGTAATGAGGCTATGCTAAATGCCAATATTGAGTTAACTCTACTTAAGCAATGGTAGACATGGGAAGGAAAACTCAAGAGGCTATTTAGCGATTTTAATTGTCCTAGTCTTGTTGGTTCGTGCTGTCTTCTTCCTATTTAAGCTTCATTTTATGTCTCTGCATCTTCCCTTAGTGATAGCCATTTGTGACAATCCCTGACAAATTGTAGTGAAGATTGATTAGCTTTAGCTTAGACTTTATCAGCTTATTCTTTCTATCTTTTTCATTGTCGCAGCAAAGTGTTAATGTAGTGATACCCGACTGAATTTTGGGAATTGTGAATAGCGCACGTATGAAATAATTCCTCTGTTCTCGCCATTTGTTGTCATTTTTCATTTTGGCCCATCCTCCCTGCCATTTTTCTCGTTTCCCTTCTGAGTAAACTCTAAACAAGCCAATTACTTGTATACCCTTACCCAGTTACCCTTGCTCCTACATGGCTACATTAACTCTAAATTTCACTACCCATCCACCCCCATCACTACAATGGTGCCACAACCACCACCAAACCCAGCCACCCCAACCATCACTCAAGTCCGGCTCTCTAATCCAGCCATCCCAACCACCACTAACCCCAACCATACCAAGCCAAAGCAAACCTAGCCCAGCTACCACCGAGCTTCCCACCCAGCCCAGTCAACCCCAGATTGACCTTGGTTGACCTTCAACATTGACCTCGACCCGGCTGCTCATCTCGGCCACCGCATTCAAATCTTTTGTCACCACCATCACCGCTTTCAACCTAAAAATCTTCACTTTCAACCCCAGCAACCACCACCTTCAACCCCAACAACCTCCACCTCTAACCCTTCACTCTCAACCGTAGTAGGTCCGTGTTTCAAGGGCAAAGGAGTGAGGGTGGCCTTTGTTCTGGTAGTGAAGTTCAGGTGGCCAATTGGCTGGGTCAGTTATGTGGTTGATTTGGATGGTAGGGGGTAAAGGTGGTTGAGTTGGGTGGATAGTGGTGGTGGATGTTGAGGGTGGTTGAATTTGGTGCTATGGCTATGAGAGAAGGGTAGTTAAGACTGTTTGTGTCCAATACTCACCTGCATAAAAAAAATAAGCGATCCTAAGCAGTACATAACAAATGGTGGAAACTGTGGCAGAGTTTTTTTTTTCTTTTTAAAAGAGCATCAAAGTTACAGGCCCTGGATATTTTTTATAAAAAAAATAAGCGATCCTAAGCAGTCTACGTTTAATATCCGTCCAAAGGCCTGTGTGTTATAACAGCTGGTGGCTTTGACACGTCACATAACTGATTAAATATGTTGCCGATCTTTGGAAGTACAATTGCCTAATTCCTCTTCATATCTGTAACTAACAGATGATGAAGAAAGAGAACAGCTAGCAAGGGAGATCTCAAAAGATTGGAGTTCTGGTAACTATCATTTTCTTTAAGAATCAAACTCAAATATTTACTTCTGTTTTGCATCTGTTACTTGGGATACATGTTATTTTGATGCGATAATGGATCTTGACATCTGTTTCACGGCTGCAGTTTTTGAGAGAAGCATTAATACTTTGTTTCTAACTGAGATGGTTCGAGGATTATCTCTGACTCTGAAGTACTTCTTCGAGCCAAAAGTGACTGTGAGTTTCTTCTATGTAGTGGATATATAGTTTCTAAAGAATGAAGATTGAACTATAACATGTTTCTAAAGAATGAAGATTGAACTATAACATGTTTAATACAACTTGGTTTTGCAGATCAATTATCCATTTGAGAAAGGTCCCTTGAGCCCTCGTTTTCGTGGAGAACATGCTCTCCGCCGTTATCCCACTGGTGAAGAGCGTTGCATTGCCTGTAAACTCTGTGAAGCTGTAAGCATCAATTGCTTTTTATACTAATCTTTTGAGGTTTTTAATATGAATTTAAGGGGCTAGTGCTCATGGTCTGCCAGATCTCAGTTTCATCCTCCTTCAAAGGGTCTACAGGGTACTTTCGATGCTGTTAATTGATCGTGTAGAAGTATATGAGAAAATAATATGATGGGGTGTTGGATGGTGCTTCTTAGTAGAGCTTAGGTTTAGTTAGCTGTTTGATTTAAGGATAATGGATAAACAGTCAGAGGAAGATGGGTAAACTTTCTCTAGTGTAATGGTTAAGATATTTTCCATTTCTAATGGATCGGAAGATTAACTGGAATACATGAGAATAAAGCAGAATGGTTAATTAATGATGGAAATCACTAGTTCAGACTTTCCCAGAGTTGAAGTGTTATTTTAGAAATTGTTTTGCCTCTTGCAAGTAGAGGCTACTGTCGACTAAACTCGAGTTCATCCAGGAGCGTCTGTGTTTCCCTTTTTCACTGGCTTTTCTCTCACGTTCGGTGCAAACTGTCTTGCTCATTCAAAATCAGTTTGGTGGCATGTGTTATTGACCAATTTCAATTACGCATATTTATGCCAAAAAGAAATACTGTGCTCTAGACTGGACCGTTGGATGTATGGCAGCTTATCTTTACTATCTTGTGTAAATATCAGGTGTGCCCAGCACAGGCAATAACTATTGAGGCAGAAGCAAGGGAAGATGGTAGCCGCAGGACTACCAGGTACTTATAGAGTTATATCTGATTTTTCCTACAGATTTTATGCACCATTTTCTAAAACAAGCACCATTTTATTGAATGATCTCCTTTTGGATTGTTAAAAGGTATGACATTGATATGACAAAGTGCATTTACTGCGGATTCTGCCAAGAGGCATGTCCTGTTGATGCTATTGTTGAAGGACCAAACTTCGAATTTGCGACAGAAACTCACGAGGTTAGTTCTCCAATTATTTGGCTGTCCTGAGATTCATTTTGGATATTGACGGACTCTGTCTAAACTCTAAATGACTATGGGGTCCTTGTGTGGAAGTTCAAATTTAGGTCCTGCCGCTCTCCTCACCGAGCTAGAATGACAACTTTCATCACTATGCCATGATTATATATTTGATTCTCAGTCACGCAAAAGTTAATTATAAAAAAAATTACTGATATCTGAGGGGACCCAAAGCTGTGGGCCTCTATTATGAGAATCTTGTGAAACCTTTTGTTAGCCAGTCCAGTTCCAGTGAACTAATGGCTGGTGGCAAGAGTAACGCAGTTGATCATCGTCTCCTGCTCATATATCTTTCTATCAAGCCATCAGGTTCATTGCTATTTTGGAAACTGTTTTAACGTGTAAACGTGTGGCAGGAGCTTCTGTATGACAAGGAGAAGCTGCTTGAGAATGGGGATCGCTGGGAAACTGAAATTGCAGAGAACCTGAGGTCTGAAAGTTTGTACCGGTGATTAATTACTTGAACTTTGCTATAGTAGCTTTTGCAACATTTGTACTGCAGTCAATAAAGCTCCTCTGTTCAGGGATCTTCAGAGATCATTATGTCATTATTGGTGGTTTAATTTGTAAACTAAGGTTAATTTGCGATGATGCAAGTTTTGACTTTTGATACTTTGTTAGCCGCCAATTGTGGCCATTAAAAGGATTATGTGAGACGTTCTGGGTCTATAGTCTACTCAATGAGTAATAGTTTTAAAACCGAGGGCAAAAGGGTTTTCCTCGTATTTTAGAGGCGAGGAAGATATTAGTAAAATACGAGGAAGATATTAGTAAAAATGGTACCTACAAATGGGCGTGAAATATTCATATCTTAAACGTCTTTTTCAGTTGTATTTTTTAGTTCTTTTTTTTTAACGTTTTTGAGGTCATAAGGTATACGAGTTTGGGCCAAAATTTTGAAGGCCCGATTCCAGCTCTCAGGCCTTAGCCTCCCCTGATTGTGGCACAAATATAATTAATTAATAAAACAACGGAAACAAATATGTAAACAATTACCCTAAGTTTTAAAGAAATGACAATAATTACGTAAAATGAACTATATTTAAAAATTAGATAATTTGAGACAGCCATTTTGATTATCTAAAACAATATTAGAATTAAGAATAATAAACTGTCTAAGTGTCTAGGTAGTCGTACCGACAAATGGGACAACGGCTATCGCCGTTGAACCATTTTACGATACACTTAGCGTGAAATTGGTGCCTACAAACCGGAAGAGTCATAAACTCTTCCCCGTCTATGAACGGCTCCTCGGCACACATTAGACAAAGACCTTCTACCGTACCGAACTCGGCCCCGACTTCCCTATCAGCACTGTAAACGCCTCTAGGGAAGTTCGAGTGTATCTCTTCGCTCAACTTACGTTGAACGTAAGTTGGAGGAAGAGATATAGTGGCCAGGGGTAGTGACGGTTGGACTGTCGGTAGTGGTGTGTCGGGGTCACGTTGGTAATAGGTTTTATACATAAAATACAAAATAACCAATATCAGAAATAGAAAGCAACCTAACAACATTAACCATCCGAGACGATGAATAGTGCGACCCGTGCTTGAAGATTTCCCGACAATGTCATTATTATCTAGCTCTTTCCCCAAGCAAAATAGTTCTTGAAAAAAAACACCAACGAGAAGGACCAGACATAACATGTTTACTTGCATATTGTATTTCTGTTTTGAAATTTGCAAAAAGATCGGTAATTGCTATGACAAAGAAATGACACACATATATATATATATATATGTATATATACTTATGATAGAGTGCAACAAGCAGAAGTCACTCTATATTAACATGTTTCCAATCTAACTTAAAACCGAAACAATTCTCTCATACGCACCACCATTCACCAATTTCTGTTAGTTGTGCATCCAACCATTACTAACAGACTTCATTAATAGAATGGATTGTAAATATGTGAATGTAAATGCTTTACTCTATATCTATTTCATCGTTAATAAACTGTGTTGCTCTCCATTAATATTTGACATTACTTCTAAGTAAAATGCACCTAATGCCATTTTTTCCTATATGTTCCACTATGTAATACACATTACTTTCTTAATTGCCACTTTGTTACTTGCTTAACCTGCAATTACAGGTTATTGCAATTACAGGTTATTCACCATAATACTACTTTTTATTTTCATGAGTACATTAATGGTTTATTTAATTCTTCCATTTTTTTTTTCTCTTTTTAAATCAAAATAAGATTGAGAGTAAAAGACGACTAGTGCAATATAAAGTAAGATAGTCTTATATGAGAGTCTTTCTACATAATAGGGTCGTCTTATACCGTGAGACGGTCAACTTTTATAAAATAACTATTTATTTATTGTTAATACAATAGTTGTTTTTTTACACGATCAAACCGTCTCACATTTACATGATGGAATCGTCTCACAGTGTAAGACTGTCTCAATTACTGAGTATACATACCATCATTTGATTAAACTCAATTGGATGCAAAAAAGCAAAAGGTTGATGAAATAGGGCAGACATTGGTGTGGTATGCTACTTTTCCCCCCCTAAATTTCTTTAGTTATCAAATTTTATAAGTTCTACCGGTTAAGCAGGTTAAAGGTTACACAATGGCAATTAAATAAGTTAAGTACATTATAGAGGAGCACTTATACAAAAAAAAAAAAGTTTTATGATGCCAATTTTATATATATAAAAAACGAAATAAGAGTGTTTATCTCCAATACTTCTTATATACGGACTTACGGAGTACTTTTTTTCCTTTCGGAAATATAAAATTTGTGGCATATTTAATTTTGAAAGTGACTACTTGTCTACTTAATTATTATAAATTAAGATTAAGAATTTGTTATTATCTATTTAGATTTGCACATGAGTTTGAGTCCATGCTATCGCAGAAGAGAGAGCGCCAATAGCATAAGTCTAAAGAAGATACATCCCAAAATTAATTGACAATGAATGATGAAGGCTCATTAGTTTATAAATTAGTCAAGTCTCCTCTATTTCTCCGCCCCTCACAAAGTCACAAGCAACCATTTTTTTGAACCCGTTTCATCGGGCAAAAATGTTGTCGCTTTTCGGGCCCACCAAAGAATGTTCATTTCATAAATCCAAGAACGTTACATCCCAAAATCAATCAGTAATGGGCGGAATAACCCATTGGTTTATAAAGTGGTTCACTCTCCTCTACTGTTTCAATGTGGAAGGAAGACAAATATGTGACATCTTGACACTATTCAGTACATGTTAACATTTTGTATTTGTTGTCACTTTTATTTTGAAAGTAATTAAATAAAAAATCATTATTTGAGTTTTATATTTGTGAAATACAAATTTCTCTTTTTGAAATAGTTCTTTTTTTGTAATCAAGGTCTTGTAGTTGTTCTATATTGCTTCTTATTTGTGACCATTTTGTTTTTGAAATTGACTACCTAATAGGGAAATGTTAGTACATTTAATGATATTGATGACAAGACTAACGTGAATTGCTTAAAATTAGTAATTTTTATTGTTAAATAGTTATGATATAATATATATTACTCTAATAATGTAACATATTAAAAAATACAATAGACAAATTTAATACAATTTTTTTTTTTAAAAGAACTGTTAAGTCTTTCAGATATACTCATTGCGGACTTTGAGTTGGAGAGTTGTTTGGTTCATGCATATTATAAATGTGGACCAAGACCAACCCATACTAATATAACATCGATCACATTTTATACGTAGTTGCTATTTTTTAAGATGGATTTATCCGTCTTAAAGAATAGAACAGGCTAAATAACACTCATTTCTATAAATGAGACAAATTTTTACAGCTTTCAATGCATTTTATTTCGGTCTTATGTATGATACTTGACCCGTCTTAATCTTACGATAAATATATCGGTCTTAAATGAGCGAATATTATGGTCATCGAACTCAAATCTGAGTCACATGAGACAGGTAACAAGTCACGGGTCTAGGCGTCATGTTTAAATTAGAGTTCCGAGTTAGGGTCCTAATACATAAACTTTTTACAACAAAAAAACAATCAACTAAATTTACTTCACAAGATTTTTAGATCAAAAGACGTCGTGAAAAAACTCAATTGTTACAAATCAATGTAAAAAATCGAGATTTGATACTAATATAAAAAATTTTAAATTTTAAAACTAATGTAAAATAGAAATTAGAATTATCTTTTGTTTAAAAACAACCAGCTAAGAAATGTGAAAGTAATGGGCTAAAAAATTATTTACAACTTCTATTGATATCGTAATAAAATTAATAGCGAAGCATAAAAAAATCACTTTATTATTGATAGTAAGAGCCTAATAATATGTATAAAAACGGTTACTTTTAAAAAAAATGACTAAACAATGAAGAAGCATAAAAATAACTTAAAAACGAAAAAAAAATGAAAATAGTTTTATATATATATATATATATATATATATATATATATATATATATATATATCATGCGATAAATAAATCATTATATTAATCTACAAAGTTCAAGACATAATTATTCACGTAAGTAATGTCTGAAATAAAGTTCAAAATAAATGAAAATGTGTTAAGATAATTATCGTCGTAATCAGGATTCGATTTTACGATCGATTTTTTTTTTCAATAACACAGTCATATAATCATATTAAACGATTAATTACCATGAGAAAAATATAACGCTCTCCGTCCCGGTCATTTGTTTACCTTTGATTTTGCTACATAAAAAAATGAATGGGGAGGAGATCATTTGTGGGTATTATTATTGACTAACAAGCGGATAAGAGGTTATGTAGACAACCATGAATGAGTCGAATAAACAAATAATCGGGGCGAAAGACTGAAAGAATAATCACTAAGTATTTTGATGATAATACAATTTGGAAAAGCAAATCCGTGCAATTTGCACGGGTTTAAAACTAATTTAGCAAGGAATGTTACTACCGAAAACGCTACACATACTGCATACACAATGTTTATGACTTTTTCATACACAACCAATCATATTATGACATGTGGATTTAATATTTTTCAAATATTATTTTGATTAAGGGTAAATTAGTCATTTGACTAAGGATGGTTATTAGTTTCCTTAATTCAAGTAAGAAAGTTATGATTATTTTATTTTATTTAGTTATTTATATAACTTGATTATTTTTTGTTTTTAATTTCCTTTATCTACTTTGATTTTTTTTCCAGTTTAACTTATTTACTTAGAATATTTTTTTTTCAGTTTCATTTTTATATATATATATATATATAGATATATATATATATATATATATATATATATATATATATACCTCGATTTCTACCATATAGTTTATTTTTCAATTTTAGTTAAAACAATTTATCTAATTTGATTATTTCTGTATTGACATTTTTATCGTATGATTGTTTTACTTTTAATTAATTGTTTGTATATTTTTTTGTCATTTTTTTTGTTTTCTATTAAATCTTTTAATAATGTTTTCATATAACACTAGTTTTAATCCCGTGCAACAAGTTGCACGGGTATGCTAGCAGAGAATTTATATTAGTATAAATAAATATTACTATTAAATATAACCTTTTTTATTTTCTATTTGCTTTTATACCTTCTTCATTGTGTTACATATTTTAACTATCAATTTTTTTTTCATTTTTATATTTACATGGTAAGTTTACGTACCCATTTTATTTATCATTAGTCATTATTTGTACCTGTTTCAGTATTGTAGTAATCGACTCGCCCTTATGGCCTTATCCCTACTTTAACTAAAAAGAGTCATTCTCAGAGCAGAAACACTAAAATTAGAACCTCGTATATTCCACCATCTTCCGTTGAGAAATGATGTGTGGTTTTTTTTCCAAAATTCCTTGAATTTCCAGCATATGACTTTTTGTGTACCAATGTTTTGGTATACAAATGACATAAATTTGTTTTTGCATGTAAAAATTATTTACTTTTTCATGGTAATTATAATAGTTTAAGTTTATTTTTATACTTTTTAATAGCAAAAATAGCATATGTAAAAATCCTTTATTTTTTTCCGATCAATAATTATAATCTTTAGGCCTATAACTTTTTTGTGCAGTAAACTTTTTTATTAGATTTTTGTACAAATAGCATAGAAAAGAGTGCTTCTAATAAGAGTATTTATTTTTCATAAGAGTATTTGTTTTAAAATCTTCATACATCTTAGTTTTGATACATGGGTTGATGCGCATAGTTTTCGGGAATTTGTTATGTTTAAGGGAATATATTTCATTTTTCCAAGGTAAAGATTGTAATTTGGTCTTTTTGAATATAAAGTAAATTGAAAGTAGGAATACAATTTCAATTTTTTTTTTAAATATGGAAATTTTTCTTTAATTTTCGGATTTATAATTTCTTTTTCATTCTGAAGTAATTTTAACATGCTTTTAGTTTTGGCTTTGCAATTTTTTCTTTGTTATCTTGTTTTAAAATATTTTAATCATATTGAGCCTATATTAAATCATACGAATAAATTGTGTGAGAGAAAAGCAAAGTAAGAAGAGGGAAGTTAATTCCTGAAATCATGCAACCACTTTTTTTCAAGCAAGAAATTGGGGAGCCAATAGAAATTCTCTAAATGTTTCCCCTTTTATATAAAGAAGATTGATCTTTTAGGCTATAAATAAAACAAAAAATGAATATAAGATAAAAATTCAAAATTAATTATTAGGTATAAGATAAAAAAATGTATCTTATTTAATTAATTTCAATTATGAAATATAATATATTAATTTCGAATATGACAGCCAATAACAAAATAATAAAACTTCCTATTTTAGTTTCTAGAATCATGAACATATTACCTTAATATAATAGTAATCTTAAAAACGGAATATTTACCAAGTATATTGACATGATTTATTTTCTTTTTTAAAAGTCCTAATTGATTAAAAATATAAATTAGAATCTGTAGATATCCTAGATTTAAGCTAACTTCTTAAAATAACTACTTATTAGAAAATTAATAATCACTAATAACGTAATTACTAGATTAACCTTAGTTAAATAAATTAAATGAAAATTTTAAATTTCACATGTCATTATACGATGAACTACACATCAGTCTTATCACTCTTACGTTCTCTATAAGATTTTATGGTCTCTATGTCGAAATCCAATCACGTATAAACTAATTGTTAATCCAATAATTAGTTGGGGCCATAAGTCCAGTAAAGTGTAACAATCGAAATTTTAATTTTCTAACAAAAATTGTATAAAACAAAAATTCAATTCAATTCGATTGATTTACCTCGTTTTTCTAACTTGTGGATTGTCGTCGTTCATTTTTGAAGAGTTTCTAATTATGTAATTAAGCTTAAAGTTTTGGGATATTAGTAAGTGAGAAAATAGGAACAATGAGGGTTAGAATTGGAAAGCTTATGTCCAAATTTGGGCGATTTTAGTAAAATTTGGGCGACAAAAAGCAACACCTTAAATAATCACCCTTATGCAGCAGGGTAATCAGAACCATCATATAATTCACAAATTTTTAAAAAATACTAATAAAATAGTGTAATAAATAACAATATTTATACGAAACGATCAACGACCTTCGACTTTCAGATTATCATCCTTAGGACTAATGCAAGTACAACTAAACTAATGAAGGGAATCATATTATCTATATACATAGATACATTATTTGTTAAAATTAAATATCTAGCTAAAATTAATGTAAACTACACTTTAAATTCTCCAACAAAATTAAAAAGAATCATGCTTTAAAGTTAAAATTAGATCAGTCAAATTTTTACCCCACCCAAAAACTCAGCCTGATTCGATCCGTTTTTCTAGAACCAAGGCCCGAAATTTTTCACCCAGTGACCCGTTTGACTGGAACCCGAAATGACCCGCTATTTTAATGTCGAAACTCGACCTGAGTGTGTCAACCCGTTGGGTCAAAGATAAATCCAAAGTTTATTAAAATATTAATATTTTTATGTTAAATTTGTAAAATATGGTTAACAAATTATTATTTTTAGTATTTAAAATTACAAACACAATTAATTTGATAATTATGCTAATTTAATATAACTAATATAAATATAAATTCGAAAAAAAGGCGTTTGAGACTATTTGTTGGCCCGTATTATGACCCTACCCCGACTCGTGACTCATTTGACCCGACTCATATCTGACCTGACCCATATTCGACATGGCCCATATTTTGATCTTACCTATTAGACTCGACCCACCCAACATGTTTGACAGGTCTAGTTAAAACATACTTACAAAAGCCCTTCTTTACCTAAATCAATTAGTAGATAACTTTAAATATCACGTAATCACTAGATTGACATGCTATAATGATAACTATTATTTTAGTATCGATTTTCCGCTTATTTATACCTTTATTCTACTCGATTGTGTAAGCTTTAATTGTTAAATAACTCATTTTAATATTTAATTAGAAGTTATTAGTTTTATTATGAAAATTGCAAATATCAGTTACTTTCCGAGAATTTGGCATGGCTTCCCGTTGCATTGATTTTGTAGGAATCAACTCGAGAATAAAAGATGACCAAGTGAAACGAGACGGAATTGAGACGAATTAAGAGAAATGAAACTAGGAAAATAACACAAAAAAAACAATTAACCAAAGTCAAAACTCACACATTCTTTCACTTGTCTTGAAAATAACCCGGTATGTAGATTATATATCTGATGTACTACCACCAGTTGTGTAGTATTTGAGCTTTATAATGAAGTTTTTGAGTTCTGTTTTAAAGATTATAAGTTTTATTATAACGCTTTTGAGTTTTTTTTACTTAAACACCAAACTAAAAAAATTACAATATCACTAAAAAAGATTACATATATACTCAGTTAAAATAACACAAAAAAAAAACAATTAACCGAAAAGATTTTTTTCTCAAATTTATATTTACTCAGAACTATAAGGGCACGCTTTAAAAAAAATGTTTTTATATAATCACACGTTTAAAAGCAAACTATGCAAGTTGCATGGGAAATTTTTTTTTTTAAAAAAAAAAACAAACTCGTGCAATTTTTGCAGAAGTATAAAACTAGTGGGGTAAGAAATGCTTTGTATAGAACACTCTAATTCCACTAAAGTATTCGCTTCCGGCCACTTAAATTCTTTTTACCTTTATACCGAGAGGCATGACATTTGGTACATTCCTCAAGATCGGCATTTTCTTCCCAAAAAAGCATGCAACCGGTAGGACATGCATCGATTTTCACATGGGGTAGTTGGAGTCCCTTAAGCAAATTCTTAATCTCTTGAAAATTGCGCGCCATTTGATTATTTTTTGGAATAATGTCACTAATTAACGACATAAAACCATTGGCGCATCTAAGAGATAAGTTGTTCTCACATTTGAGTGCTACCAACCTAGCAGCCGCTTGCAACAAACTCATACTACTTCCCTCATACACTGGTTGTTCGGCTTTATTTAACATTCTATAAAAGGCTGAAACTTGGGGATGTGGGGGATAACGAACTTCTTCATCGCTAAGGGGTCGTCGGGATTAAGTCGAGCCTCCATTATTTGCTCAACATTATCACGTAATGCATCTTCAACCAACTCCCGGTAAGGATTCCCACTAACTACGATACTACTTGAACTCTCTTCGGTAGCCAGTTTCTCACCGTGGTAATTCCATACATAATAATTATCAGTAAAACCATTCGACCATAGATGAGTTTGAACCTCCCTTTTCGATTTAAAAGCTAAGTTATCGCATTTCTTACATGGACACCTCATTTCACCGCCTAAATCCTTAAACTCACTATATTGTTCCGCGAATTCAATAAACTCTTTCACCCCATTTGCAAATATCAGCTTGGGTTTCTTTTTTTTTCGTCTAATCTTTCATACATCCACCGTCGTTCTAATCTTTTCATGTTATTATGTATCTACATTTAAATATATATATGTTATATAAATAAATTATCAGAAATTAACAACAATGATAATCAATAATCACACATAGTAAATTAAACATTTATTCTCATCAACAAGTAAAATTAAATTTCTTCAATTGGGTCCTTATCACTCCAACCTAAACCCATCAATCTACGTTTCAAGTCACTAGCAAACACCACTTGTAATTTATTAATGAGGAAAAAATTCGGCAGCAATTCCCCTTTGTTTTCTAAATACACAATGTTGAATAAATATTTACTCAACATATGCATTCAGAAAACATTAAAGGAATTGTAACCGAACTCTTTCCTCATTAATAAATTACAAGTTATGTGTTTACTACCTAAGTGACTTGAAACGTAGAAAGACAGTCCCAATACGGGGACTATTCAAAAATTACTCCTAACGAGTAATTCTTGAACGGGTACTAAGTCAATATCAACACATGTAATAATTTGGACATACAAAACACATGTAATAACTAGCTACTAACAACAACAAAAATTTTATTATCAAATGATTAAGACGCAGGGCGAAATTATATTAACAACAACCAAAATTTCATTATCAAAAACAATAATGGCTACTATCCTACGTCAATTAAAGACAAACAAATAATTAAGACGGAAGGCGAAATTAAATTAACAACAAAAATTTCATTATCAAAAAGAATAACGGCTACTATCCTACGTCAATTAAAGACAAAAAAGTGATTAAGACGGAGGGCGAAATTAAATTAACAACAAAAATTTCATTAACAAAAAAAGTAATGGCTACTATCCTACGTCAATTAAAGACAAACAAATGATTAAGACGGAGGGCGAAATTAAAATAAAGACAAATATAATACCTAAGGATGAAAATAAACAAAGAAAGCGGCGACAAGCAGTGACGGCGACAAGTAGCGGCGGTCGACGGTCGGAGGTAGCTAGTGGTGGTCGTCGGATCTACAACAAACAACTAATAAAGAACATATAAATTAACAAAATGAGAAAAGAAAGAGAATGAAATAGTTAATTAAACTTACCAAGGATGTGGTGGTCGGAAAGTAGTCGCCGGAGGAAGTTAGTCGGTGGTAGTGATGGAGCCGGTGGTCGGAAAGTGGATTAAATTGATTTGGGGGTTAGGTTTTGGGGAAAATGAAGAAGGAAGAATGACGGGCTGATTGTGCGATTTCAGCATAAAAAGAATATTTCTGACGGAAATTCCGTCAGGAATCCGTCAGTTTAGCGAGAATTCGAGAACCTTTCTGACGGAATTTCCGTCAGAACCTATGTTTGACTGGGCTGAGTTTGACTGCATTATTAGTGGCTACTGACGGAAATTCCGTCAGTATAATGGACAATTACTGACGGATTTTCCGTCAGTATAAGTAATTTCTGACGGAAATTCCGTCAGTACCCGTAAGTGAATTTTGTCGCCTTTGACTTAGTCAACGCGCCATTTTTCACTGACGGTTACTGACGGAAATTCCGTCAGTTTTATTTTTCCGTCAGTATTCCGTCAGTAGTCCGTCAGTCATAAAAAATCACTGACGGAATGTTTTTTCCGTCATAAAAACCGTCAGTTTCCCGAGTTTTCGTTGTAGTGTGTGTATATATATATATATATATATATATATATATATATAGCCAATAGTCCAATGTAGAGCACTAACTTTGTTGAAGTACTCCTTATGAGAGTCAAACTGGCAACCATTATAATTAGACATCGAAATGAAATCAAGTGATTCGTCTTATATAGGTTGAGTCATTGAGCAGGAGCGGCCCGTTGGGTGTTCGGTTGGGTTCTTGGAACCGGGGTCCAACATAGGGAGGGGCCTCTTTATTCAATCTCCTTAGTATAAAAGCTGGGTTTTTTAAAGACTTGTGATTGGCTCTTAATTTAAAGGGAGAAAAAAGCACCTTTTTTTTATTTGTAGCCCCCTCATGTTCCAGTAGGTGGATCATACACTTGATGTACAACAACACATATTGTAGTTTTTGAGTTTTACAATAAAGTTTTTGAGTTTGGTATTAATAATAATTAATAAAAATATAAAGTTTTTGAGTTTATTAATTTGAACATTAAGCTCAAAAAAAATTACAATAAAACTCAAAAAACATCCTATATAAGATTTAAAATGTAATTATAAACTTTAAAAAGCTCGAAAAAAATGCACAAAAACTCAAATTCATACTATTCTGAGGTAGTACATCCGATGTATAATCCTAATCCTTTTTCCTCTCATGTTCTCATTGATCAATTTAATTTCTCATATATTTTTTACTCCAAGTGCAACTCTTTAAACAGTTTAATTTTGTGTCATTGTACAATTGTAAACTATGAGAATATTTACAAACAAATATGCAAAACCATAGATTATACATTTACTAAATAATAACATTATTACTACAATTTATAATTTTTTTAGAGAGAATAACTTGGCCAAAGCTGTGGAAGAATTTCATTAACGTAATTAATTTTTTAAATTAACCATTCAAAAAGAATATAATGACATGATTTATAATCCTTCAAAAAAACCCATAAAAATCAACATAATTAAAATATCCATAAGTTTTGTACTTCATAAAATTATTAGGAGTTGCAACTTTAATATGGCATCTACAATAATGAAAATTAGCTACTTCGTGAAAAAAATTGTAAAGCCTTCCGATTTGTAAAACAATAGCGAAAATAAGAATATAAATAAAAATTTATCTGTGGAAATTAATAATTGTAGACTTAGAATAGTCATTGCATGTTAACGAGTACAACCAATACTAAAAAAATAGAGCATAATGTTTATGAGATAAATAGTGAAATTTACATCATCAAAACTTAATTTAGAAAATTTAAGAAAGTATTATATAAGTAATAATTTTGATGGTGTACTACTTAATAAGTTCTTTCTCCCACATTGAAATATAATACAAGTGTGGTAAATATATTACGTATAAATAGTATATTGTCCCACATCAGAAAATTATCATAAGCTGGGGTGATCTTATAATTATAAATAAGATTCATCTTTGGAACTTAAATATCAACCCAAAATCTTTTGAGTCTCTTAAATATTGTCTTAGAGAGCTCTTAAAAATTTGTATCCACATTAGTGAAACTTACATCATCAAAAATTAATTTAGGAAAATATCATTGAATAATAAAGTGAAAATTATTTTATTTATCAATATACATTTCCTATATTATATTCAAGTGGTGTTTATAATTTTTATATAAAAATTTTTAACATTCATTTCACAAAAAAATATTGGGAAAATGAGTATGTTTCAACTTAGATATTCACCCAAAATCTTTTGAATCTCTCAAGTATTATCTTACAGAGATCTTAAAAGTTTGTATTATTATCTCCACCTTAATGAAATTTACATCATCAAAATTTATTTAGGAAAGTATCATATATAATAATTTTAATGGTAACTACTAAGTATGTTATTTGTCTCACATTGAAAAGTAATGTAAGTGTGGTGAATATATTATGTATAAATAGAAGAATTGTCTTACATCGGAGAAATATCATAAACTGGGATGATCACGCGATTATAATAAGAGTCGTCCTTGAAACTTAGAGATGAACCCAAAGTCCTTTAAATCTCTCAAATACTCCCTTCGTCCCAGTCATTTGTTTGCCTTTTTTTTTAAGAGTATTTTAATCAAAGGCAAACAAATGATTAAGACAGAGAGAGTATTTTTTTTAGAGAACTCTTAAAATTTTGTATTAATTATGAAAATAATATAATTAGATTCGTGGTAAAAAAAAATGCTATCATTACAGTATAATATTTCATATTATTTGCATATACTTTGTATAATTCTTAGTATGTTGTATATCTCACATTGAAAAATAATGTATGTGTGGTGAATATACTAATAACTATAAATAGTAGAATTGCCCCATATCGAACAATTAGCATAAGGTGAGGTGATCAACCCAAAATCTTTTGAGTTTCTTAAACATTGTCTTAGAAAACTTAATTATTAGTCACTTTGGATAATTTTTCGAGTCATAATATAGATCAAATATAATTTGAGTCCCGACAAGGTTGGTAACATATGTTTAAAATAGAAGTTGAATCAATATATCAATATTATTTTTAAAAAAATTACGGAGTATATTTTATTATAGTCTTAAAACTTCAAAAGTTTATTTTTATAAGTTAACTGTTATAGAAAAATTACGAAAATGACATTAACGTAGACCCGTGCATCGCACGGGCATGAAATCTAGTTATTTATTAGTTTTGGCTTAAAGCAATTATCATCACTTCAGAAAAGTTTAATAACACCTGCAAAATATTGAATTTGATTTTTTTTAAAAAAAGATTTAATAAATGGAGGGTGCAGGGGGTGGAAATGAGTTTCATGGGGAGATAAAGGGTATTTGTAGCAATTAAGCTATGGATTGGGTTTATTTTAGGTGTTGTTAAGATGTAGATTACGGAGTGGAGAGGGTAGGATAAATGGCCGTTTTGGAACATTTTATGGATACATTTTATGGAGTGGAGAGGGTAGGATAAATGGCCGTTTTGGAACATTTTATGGATACATTTTATGGAGTGGAGAGGGTAGGATAACTAGTGATACAAAAAGTAGGCTCCCAATAATTTAATAGGGTACCATGTCTCCTAAGTTTTATGGTACAAAACTACAAACAATAATGTAATTTATTATTAGGCCAAATGCCCAAATATATAGGGTATGACGTGCTCTAACTCTCCTCCCTCGCAAGGAATTCGATTTAGCCACGAATAATACTCAACCTCGCAAGGAAGAATATGTATTAACTCACTCTCGCAAGAACGAATTAATTTGAACTTTATAACTCGCAAGCTATGAAGAACACACAAGTAATCTTGTATTAAGCTCTCAAATTGTATGAATAATTCTGATTACATAGCTTGGTATTTATACCAATCAATCGCCATCATATATTGAAGGAAGTAAACTGAAGATAGGAAGTGAGATGTATAGATAGAGGAAGTGAATTTGAGAAATGAGCAGGAAGGACAAATAAACAAAAGAGGAAAGAGGAAGTTGATGTTCATCACATGTTGGGGTTGGGCACGCTTGACACTGCTCTATTGTTCAACCAGGTTACGAAACATCGTCGACGTTTTATAAAACATCGTCGACGTTTTTCATAAAAAAGACCGTCACTACCCTTTTCACTCCTTCCTCTCTCTAACTTCAATTAACCCTCCTCTCCCTCTCCCGTACAACCACCACGACCCCACCACGACCCGGCCACCACCACCACGACCCCCCACTGCCGCCATCTTCCACCACCAGTAGCCACACCACCACCGTAGCCACCACCGGAATCTGCCTAAGGTAAGTTTTTATTTTCTTTTTATTTTTGAAATCGTTTTTACATTGAAATATGTTTAATTGATTTGAATTTGGTGGTTTATATGTTTAAATGTTATGAATTTGTTTATGTATATATGTTTAAGATTGATTTGAATTTGTGAAATTTGGATTAAAGTTGTTGAATACGGTTTTTTGATTTATGTTGAAGACGGTTTTTTAGTTGATTTTGTATGTTGGAAATGCAATATGGCGAAATTTGTGGAAGTAGTGAAAGAGGATTATAGATTTTTGTTGTCGGAAGACGGTTTTTGTTGGTGGTATTGAAAAAAGACGAGAAATTGGACGTTGGTCACTAGGACCAACGTCCAGGGTAGACGTTGGTCACTAGCACCAACGTCTGGGCTGGACGTTGGTGTTGATGACCAACGTCCAGGGTAGACGTTGGTCATCAACACCAACGTCCAGCCCAGACGTTGGTGCTAGTGACCAACGTCCAGCCCAGACGTTGGTCCTAGTGACCAACGTCCAATTTGCCTTCGATTTTCTGTTATTGCGTTGTTTTCGATGGTTTTGAATGTTGACGATGATTATTATCATATGTAATTTAATTCGTGTAAAATTATAATCGGTTTATATGTTTATTATTATCAAATATGTTTATATGTTTACTATGGTTTTGAATGTTGACGATGATTTTTATCATATCCGTGTAAAATGATTATTATCATATATGTTTTTATATTTTTATCATATGACGTTTTACTAAAATTATATTTTTATGATACGTTTTATTTTCGTTATTTGAAATGTTGTTTGTAATGAGTTTATTTTTTTTAGTCGATTGTCTATAATGTTGTATTATTTTATATGCAGATGGATAAAGAAAAAAACATTATGGTGGTCCCTGATCGTACGAAAGGCCGAAAAGTGACGGCATCTAAGCGGCGCTTACCCGGTGTGCGTCAAGCCGGAGTTGTCTTTCGTCCTACTCAGTCAGAGGGTACGGACGTTTCCCCTACGCCCCCGCCTGCTGTGAGCGAGACAGTTTTTCCGTCAGTTTTTATAGGTTAGGGGCCGTTGATGATGGTAATGTTGACGGCGGTTCAGGATCTGAGTCGGAGGAGGCGGCAGAGCAGCCCGATGACGAGTGTTTTGTAGAGAACCAGGTAGCTGAACCAACAGGTAAGAAGATGGTACAGGTTGGTAGAGGACGATATGTGCCGGTTAGTCAGGGTTCATCTAGCACGGGGAGGAAGAAGACGAAGAGGGATTTGTCTTGGCGTCTTAGTGGCGTGGTTGAGGGAGGACCGGTTCACCTCAACGTCTTACGTAGTTTTGGTGGGCACGTGGCTTTTAAGAGTTGGACGGAGGCCAAGCCGGCGAGAACGTGGCTCAAGTGTTACGAGAGGCCCGGTTGTATGGAGGCTATGAACGGGATGAAGGTGCCGGAGCTGGTTGCCCGGAGAGTTAGTGAGAGTGGGCGTGGTGTTTTGATGAGTTGTGTGACCACCGGCATAGATGAAAATCTATGTAGTGCATTTGTAGAGAGGTGGCAGCCGGATACTAACAGTTTTCATATGCCTTTTGGAGAGATCACTATCTTATTACATGATGTTCAGCGTATTCTAGGGATAAAGGTGAGTGGCGTTAGGGTTTTTGTGGAGGGTATGGTGGAGCAGGAGGAGGGTAGCACGAGGGATGATGCAGGCTTGAGGGAGAAGATGGCTACTTTATTTGGGCTGGCTTTTCAGGATGTCGAGCCACCATGTTATAGGAGTGGTGGGTTGTCGACCCAGAAGTTGAGGGAGGTTGTGGAGACGGGTCGCCATGATGAGTCGCTGAGGGCCTACTTGATGTTGTTGGTTGGACAGACATTGTTCACGGACACGTCTAGTGATAGGGTAGTGGCCCGGATGCTTCATTTGTTTGATGACTTGGATAGTTTTGGTGAGTATGCCTGGGGGGCTGCGACATTGGCGTACTTGTACCGTCAGTTGGGTATGGCGTCGCGGAGAGATGCTCGTGGGCTTAGCGGTTGTTTGCCGTTGCTCCAGGCTTGGATATATGAGTATTTTCCCCATTTCCGACCTCATGCAGGATACTATGTTGAGGGTAGACCATTGGTGGAGGCTTGGTCACGGGTTCCTAGGTTTAAGGGGGGAGAAGATTCTAGATGAGCACCGTCAGAGGCTAGACGGGCTTAGGGCGGAGCATATTCGTTGGACCCCTTACGGTGTTGGTTCACATCGCTCTTGTAGGACATCGCTTTATTCGGGGTTGATTAGATTTCTTGATGTAGTAGAGCCATATCAGTCTGACCGTTTTTTGCGTCAGTTTGGGTATGTCCAGCCTATCCCGACCGCTATGATTACTCCAGCTGTTGAGCATCGTCCGCCTTCACCGAAGTCGGGTTATAGGTTGTATTATGGGGAGTATCCTGATTCGGAGTGGGGGCTCCCAGAGGCTCGGATTGTTTTGAGAGACCGTTCACACCCGGTCGTGATGCCGTTTGACACGGTCGATCGTTACATGACATGGTACACGAAGTCCTCCCACCCGTATTTCTTTCCTCCTGGCCGTCGTACCAAGTTTTCTACGGTGCCTCTTTTGGATGAGCCGGAGTTCGGCAGAGCTCTTGCATGGAGGTTCTCACTTATCTACAGACAGCCTACTCAGCAGGCGATGACATCGTGTGTTCAGCGGTTGGTTACAGATATGGCCGGCTACTTCAGGAACCCGGAGGACGACGACGACGACGATGTAGGACATGACGACATTTGATTATTTAGTTATGTTTTATTTGTTGTATTGTGTTTCTACGGATTATTTTAGATTAGTTTATGTTTGAATTATGTAATGGTACTTTTATTTTTATTATTATTAGTTTATGTTTTGAATTATGTAATGGCCAAAACATGAAAACCCTAGCATTTCCTCTATATAAACCCTTTACCCAACAAATTATTTCCACACAACTCACTATCTTCTCTCTACTCTTAAAATATATTACCTCTACTATCCTATACTTTAATCATGGTGATGACTAACATACAACTAGTGAATTATTATCAAAATAAAATTAACGAGATAGTTAACGAGTTTCCCTTACTATTCGACCGCCTAATGATTGTGTTGAATAATCATGTACTTAATAATTTCATAAGTCGTGGCAATCCTCCTCTATCATCGCTTCAACTAATGCATGGACCTATTTACGGTCTCAACAACCCTTCCATTCATCCTATGAACGTAACTGAAGGTATCATTACTTATAATCTATTGTCTAATTTTTCTAATCAATAAAGTTTGTGACATTATTAACCAGATTAATTTTTAAATCCAGAAAATGTCATCCTGAAGCGAAATGAGTGGGAGAAAGTGAGGTTGGAGATAGTTGAACTGTTCAAGAGGTGTTTAACAGTTGTCCCATATAGGACCTTACACTCTCTATGTGAAGGGGACGGCCGGATGTTCGTGGGGCCATTTCAGAGTCTTAAAACCTATGAAATGTATGTAACTTACATAGAGGAGGAGTTTTATAGGCCTAATGGTTCTTCATCCGAAGGATATTCAACTGATTAAGTGTTAATGAAATGTATTTAACGCTGATTAATTGTTTGTTCTGCACTTGATCGTTGTAATATTTATCAGTTTTTAATTAATGAATAAAGTCGTCAGTTGAGTTGTCACATCGTGCTCAGAACTTTATTAAATTCGTCAGTTGAGTAGTCACATTTTGCTCAGAACTTTATTAAATCGTCAGTTGAGTTGTCACATCATGCTCAGAACTTTAAACTTTATTCAGTTCGTCAGTTGAGTAGTCACATTATGCTCAGAACTTTATTAAAGTCGTCAGTTGAGTTGTCATCCACAGATTACTCCACTGATTAGTCTTACTAAAACCGACTGCATGTGTTTGATGAAAAATTGTGGTGATGATGATTTGGTTTGCAGCATGGGTATTTTAATCGTTTCTTCTATGTAATGTAATTTTAAGACTTTAACTTATGTGACCTTGATTCGAGTATTGTCAATTTTATTTAATCAAAAATAAATTGAGATAAAAGAAGAAAAAATAATACATAAATATCCATCAATTACACAAGTACAACAATCAAGACTTATCCCTTCTTGTGCGACGCACTCTAGGTGTCGTTCCCATACATGTGTGCCAGTTTTCGAAATTTGTCTTGTACAAATCTTCATAGTGTGCAACATTTTGTTCTCTATACCCCGCCCAAGTCATCTCTATTGGAGGCATTGGAACTTCTTGAGGTGGTCCACTACAATGCAACCGCATCCAATGTTGGTGGTGATTTAAAATACACAAAACACCATATGGGACCGGACTTTGAGGACAACTTCTTAAAGGCAAAAATGTACTACATTGCCATGTACTCGGACTAGACGGGGCCTTACCTATGACACAAATTGCCCAGTTAAACAACGATGCGAAAACATACAGATGAACGTCATGCATCCAATGTTCTTGACCACAACCGGTGTTGTTGGAAAATTCAATGCGCCTCAAAGTGTTGTCAAACATAGTAAAACCATTATTTGTGACGTAGGTCGCATCAAAATAATCCTTGTACACCTCAAAACCCCTAATCTCTCGAGCACACCATTCTCGCATCACTAGATGGTCAGTTTCTCGACCCCGGGCAGCATGAGACAACACTCGAAAACCACAATGACCATCATCACCTACATCCACCCAACCATAAAAAAAACACCACAACTCCTCCGGGACCCCCCATCTTTTATTCCAGCTTGACAAAGGACCCCTAGTGTAAGCCAATTCCAAAGGTGCACCGACCCTCACCTCATCAAAATCACCAACTGTCCCAAACTTCCTCTTGACATGTTCAAAAAATGACTTGTTCCTAGTAGTAGATCCTCTTGGTCGACCTTTGGGGTTTTCTCTAACAGGGGGTGGCAATACGTACTCGTCTTCCGGATGAAGAAAGGTGCGCATCTTCTCAATAAAAGATCTCTTACTTGCCGGATCACTACTCCTCATTACCTCTACGAGCTCTTCAAAGGCATCATTATCGTTTTTCGGCATTGTTTCATCATTGCCATACTCCAATGTCCTCCAAAATGAATGAACTTGATCAAGGTGAACTCTCTCATCATTGTTTTTCAAACCAACCAAGAGACAAGCACAAGGTAAGCCATGAGTAGTTCTTAAAGCACAACCACATCCATTAACCCACCCGATCCCTAACTCAATTCCCCTCTTAGTTTCATTTTCCATAATCCCGATGGCTTTTAAGGACACCTTTCCTTTCAACAAAGAAAACAAATGAGATGTATGACGAGGTTTACTTCTTGATTCCTCGAGCTCTTTTCTTATTTTGGAGTGTTGTCCTTCAAGCATAGAATGAATACGGGACCACATAGTATCAAGGGTTAGGCTAGAACTTTTCAACCAAGCCTTCAAAAGAGCATGAGAGGACTCCACCCGGGAAGTAGCCGTGTTTCCAAGATGGAAATACCGGTTCGTGTAGCATAATATGAACCCTGTTGAGTACGGGCCCCATGTTTTTGCCGCATAAGTCGCCACTACCATCCAATTTTTACAAAAGGCGGCCCAACGCAACTCGTACTCTTCCTTTGTAGTAGCATTTATCACTCCATTCCAACCATGCTTTTCATTGCACATGATTTGCTTTATGAGCCACTCATGCTTTGACCACGATTGTGCTTTGCTCTCAACAGCACGGTTCAAGTGCCAACGACACAACAAGTGAGGTGTAAGAGGATAGACGGACCGTAGAGCCGCGATCAAACCCAACTCCCGATCAGTGACAAACGCTGAAATAGATGCTTCGGTGAACTCGAGAAGCATTTCAAACTTCTTCAATAACCATTTGTACCCATCTTTCGACTCAGAAGGAATCAATACACAAGCAATCAAGAATGAAGATCCACATGGTGTGACACCAACAAGCTCAACGAGTGTCATCTTGTACACATTGGTCTTGTATGTCGAATCAATAAGCACAACATGTGGATAGGTACGAAACAGCTTCACGGCTTCCGGATTCTTCTCATGCCAATGCACATATTTCCCTTCTACAGCTAAGGACAACATTTGTTGAGCGGGATTTCGATTCCCTCTCATTTCACGCCTCAGCTTGGTTGTCTCACTATATATTTGGGTGCTTGAGGGTTGCGGTTTTTCCGGGGTTCTTTGATGAAGACCGTTTTTAATATCTCTCGGAGGAATCGAGGCCCGGATTTGTTGTTTCACATACTCTTTCTCTTCTTCAGTTAAACCCGCAAAATGCCTATGTCCATCCTTGTACTTTACCAACTTGTGGTTGTGCTTCCCAAAACCAACGGCAACCACAATGTTCCAAAGTATCGTGGGTTTATCCTCGAATCCCCGAAACTTGTTTTGCACGGCTCGAATACGAAATTTGTAATCACATTTAGGTGAACCGGATTGTTTCCTAGGATTATCGGGATCATACTCTCCCGGTGGCCTCCCGTACCTAGAACAACGCAAATATGAAGATAACAAGTCGGGTTCGCTACGGTTTTTCGCTCCATTAGTTGCTTTCACCAATGCAAACCCATTAGCAAACGCTATCTTTTGGGCCCAATCAAACGCTTCGACACGAGTATCAAATCCTATATCCGTCACAAATAAAGGGTTGAAATCGAACCCGTTATCGACAAATTCCTCAAATGAACCCTGTTTACAAGCGGAAATTACATTAAAACTTAAATAAACCGTGCGAAAACACGAGAAATTACACGAAAACACGAAAATACGCAAGTAAACTTGAAAAAAACGTTGCAACACTACTTCAACGTCCACTGTAGACGTTGAACCCTATACATAACGTCTAACCTAGACGTTGATATGGGGTGTCAACGTCTAGGACAGACGTTACACATAGCTTACAACGTCTATATTGGACGTTGAGGATGGGAACCAACGTCCACTTTGGACGTTGATCCACCTTCATAACGTCCACCTTGGACGTTGATATGGGGTATCAACGTCTAGGTGGGACGTCATTGTTGTTTATCAACGTCTATATTGGACGTTGATTCCCCATATCAACGTCCAATATAGAGTTGCCTACCCTAAATCGTCCAAAAATCATATCAATATTCATGAATTCGGCATAAAAAGTATAAATCGACTTCAAAAGGGTGTTCAAGAATCAACAAATGTCATAGGCTCGTAACGTAACACTAACAAAGAAAGCAATGGAAACCGTCTTTCAAATTTACGTTAATGGAAAACTAAAGAAACAAAACAAAAATTAAGTTAAAGGGTTTGCATAACGTACCGATGATTCATTGTCCGCCATTGACTACCGTTTAATGTTATATGAAAACCGTCTTTCAAATTTTTGTGGAAGTTGTTTAAATTAGTTTATGAGATTTTTGAATTTTAGAGAAAAAGTTAGAGAGAGGAAGGAGATAAAAGGGTAGTAGTGGTCTTTTTTTTAAAAAACGTCGACGATGTTTTATAAAACGTCGACGATGTTTCGCAGCCCTCATAAATAAGTATGGCCAAAATAATTAATAAAAGTAAATTATTTGTAAATTTACGTATTTTCAAAACATTTTTTACTCATATTAGTGCTTTTTGCGTAATATTTTCCATTTGCTACCTCTCCCTTCAATTATTCAAAAACTCTCTAAACTTATTAATTCTCTCAATTAGTAATAATAATACATCTTACACTAATCATTTTTTTTCAATTATAAATGATAATTTGAACATAAAACATGTATTCAACTTGTTAGTTGTATAATAATGAATCAAACTATTGTTATTTGTTGGGTTTAGTCTAGGGTTTGTGGTTAGTCATATATTATTGATTTGGGAGATTGATTGTTTGTGTGGTAGCGGATTGGCGGCGTGGGTAGAGGATGACTGGCTTCCCTGGCGGTGGTCGGCGACGGTAAAGGGGCGGGTGGCAGCGAGAGCGAGGGAGGGTGGCTGACTGGCTTGGCAATTGAAGGCATTACAAATTTTGTTTTCCACCATTGTTATAGATCTCAAAAACCTTTTAGAGTTTTACAATTGCAAATGAATAATTGTTGGATATTTCCATTTCTAGGATTTGTGGTGATTGTCCATGGTAAACGTGAATGCAGTACACCAATCTTCTTAATTTCTTTTTCTTTTCGTGTTTGTTATGATGCGCAGTACACAGTACAGGGGAATAAAGAGAGAATAAATAATGAGAGGGGTAAAAAGGGGAAAACGTACTAAGTTGAGTAAAAAATGTACTGCGAAAATTAACACCCTAAATTTATTTCACTCTTAAAGCACAAGCTTATTAATGCTTAGGGTTCAAGTAACTATTACTGGAGTAACTGAGGCCAAAATAAGAAGAAATGGGAGGAGATGGATGGTTAGTGCCTTAGTGGTGGTTGTGTAAAGAGGAGGAATAATTACCTTTATATTGACGTAATACATTACTTGTAAGCAAGGTGGGTAACTATTACCCCCTTAATGTAGAGATTATATATTACACTATATTTTCCATTCTATCTTCAACCACGATCAATTTCCTCAATTTTTTTAATTCATTTGAGGTCTATTACTTAAGTAATAATTACTTCCATTCTAGGCGAGCCGACGTTTACTCGTTTAGGGTGACAACTAGCTAGCAGGTTGGCCTATATAGGTCTAGCGACACACCCTTTAGCCTAGTCCGGCCCTACATGACTGCACGTGGTTGGTTTACGGTTAGCTTTGACACTCCAATCCACCCCCTCGGTTGATTTGACAAGTATAAAGGTTTGTTAGCTTTGCAAAAAGGTGGAAATATAAAAAAATGTAAATATAAAATAAAAGATGAAAAAATAAAAATAATAATTTGCGATCAACATATAAATACTGTACATTTTTACATTCAAATTATTATTCATAGTTGGAGAAATTCAATTAATTTGAAGTATTGTTGACTTAACAATTTGAGAGAATATGGTTCATTATCATTTCTTGTTTATGCATATATGAAAATATATTATGGTAAAGAATATTTTATTGAGCAAAAATCGTATTACAAAAATCAATTACATTTATTTATGAAACTATTTTATATAAATAGTACTCTATAATTAGACCTATACATTTTTGCGAGCTTGACAACAAGACATATCCCCCTTATCACCAATTTAGGCCCTGTTCTTTTGGACTTAAAGTCACCCCCTTTAAGTTCAGTTCAACTCCTATAAGTTCAGTTCAGTTCAGTTCAGCTCCTATAACTCTATAAGTTCAGTTCAGCTCCTATAAGTTCAGTTCAGCTCCTATAAGTTAAGTTCAGTTCAGTCCAGCTCCTATAAGTTCAGTTCAGTTCAGTCCAACTCCTATAAGTTCAGTTCAGTTCAGCTCATATAAGTTCAGTTCAGTGTAGTTCAGCTCTTATAAGTTTAGTTCAGAAAAGTTCAATTCTTACAAATTAATTTTAGAAAAATTATACGGAATATATTATTTATGAAAACCGATATAAAAACATTTGACATTAATTATTGGATACATTCATTATCATTGAGACCGCCCGAAGGAATTGTAGAGTATTTCAACTATCGACATTCATCATTTTTGAATGAAAGTTGAAATGACATTTGGTCAATTGAAAAAAAGGTGGAAGATGTTAAAAAAATATGCCCAAAATATCACAAAAGTATCAAATGTCTATTATTGTTTCTACATTCACACTCCATAATTTTATAAGGATACATACTCTTGAAATACCTATTATACAACATGACATGAATATTCAAGGTACGATTCGGGCAAGTTTGATGATAACCAAAATAATGTCATGTTCAAGGTACGAAACAAGATAGTAAAAAATATTTGGCGAGGTAATGGATTCGTTGTTTCGAGTGATAGTGAAAATGAAGAAGAAAGTGATGAGGAAGATGATGATATAGAAATAGATGGTTAGAAAACGATTTAATATGTGATTTATTTTTTATCGTAATGTAAATGTAGTAATCTGTATGAACAAACCAATATATATATAAATCGTAATAATGTTATTATCTTACCTTATGTTTTAGAGTATATTTTTTTTTGTATGACAGTCATTCCAAAAGATAATAATAATAATAATACAGGCGATCTACTAGGGCTTTCGTGTGCCTGACTTTGCCGGACGGTGACCTCACGTCGCCACTGGCCGCCTTTCCTCGCCGGTGACCTCACGTCGGCGGTGTTGGTGTCTTTCCTGTGGGTTGCGGTCTTCGTTGCGATCCTGCGCCGTTTTGCTGCCGTCTTCGCTGGAGGCGTGATTAGGGTTCATCCGTTGTGGCCTTTTTTGCTGGTGACGGCCGTCGTGCGCCTCCTCTCTTCTTCCTTTTCTGCCGGAAGGGTGACATTCTCTTTCTAGGGTTTGTGCCGCACATCGTAGCAGTCTGCGCGGATTAGGGTTCTCTTCTACTTCTGTCGTGCGCCTCCAGCCGTCACCTCAGACCGTCGCCTCCGACAAGGCACACCCTATCTCACGACCGGCCGTGGGTGTGTTTGTGGCTGAACTTATCATGGCATTGTTGCGTCGGCGTCAGTGTTTGTGCTAGTGTTTTGCCACTTGTCGGGGTTGCTGGTTGTGGCAGGTGGTGGTGGTCACGGGGGTGGCTGTTTTGTAGGCTGTGTGGTGGTCGCGGTGTTGGTGGCAGGTTTCTTGCCTTGCACGTGAGCCATGCACGTGGATCGTGTCATGGGTGTTCTTTTTCTATAGTAGGTTATATTTTCTTTTTCTTTTTCATGCCTACTTTGGTACGTTTTCAGTGTCCCTTTTCGAGTATTCATGGTTGTCCGAATGGTAATGGTAAGGGCCTTACTAAGGCCGCTTGGCAAAAGCATTTTCAGGATCGACATTGTATTGATGGTGCTATGGGGCTTACGTGTCAAACTCTTACTAATAGTCTGACTGTTTTCTCTAATACCGAGATTACCTTGAAGCGGATGGGACTTTGGTTGTGTGGGGAGTGCTTTAAAACCCATACCTTTCGCTCTAGGTGTCGACATAGCCGGGGTGATATTGTTGCGCCACCGGATTGTGGTGATGGTGTCGTTAGCTTTATTATTCATGGTATCCCAAGACCGCTTGCTCCGTCTCCCTCGGTTATTTCTTCTGATGATGGGGTTGGGTCTGCTCAGTGGTCTATATCTTCGCTTGATCGTTTATTATCTTTGGGTCTTCGCACCGTGAAATCTATTCCTTCTAAGTGTCGTCTTGGGTTTGCTCGGGTTTTGAAGGGGGTCTTGGATGGTGTGGCTGACTCTCCTGGTGACCTCTCCTGCTGGATTCGTATGCTTGTGTTGCCTCTTTGTCTGCTTAAGACCTTCGCTCCTCGGAGTAATCTTGAGTGTAGGACTACTGTTAGGCGACAGCGCCAGGAGAAGAGTATTACCAGGGCTATACTTGCTTGGGGGGTGCCTAGAGGGGGTTTGCAGCTTTTGCAGGAGTGTTTGGCTGAGGTTCCTTCTTCGTTTCATGTGGAAGAGGATCTGGATTTGAGTGAGCTTAACCTCCGCCAATGTCGGCGGAAGATTGGTGATGGCCACTATTCTGCTGTTGTTAGGGTGCTTTCATCCTCTGGCGTAGCCCCCTACTCTGATGCCACTCTTGGTGCTTTGCGAGAGAAGCACCCGGCCGCCGCATCTCCGTCCTTGCCTCCTTTGCCTGTGGATCATCATTCTCTTGTTGCCTCTTCGGCTGTCATTTTGGATATGATTCGTAGTTTCCCACGTGGCACTTCTTGTGGGAGGGATGGGTTTCGTGCCCAACACCTCATGGACTGCTTGAGTGGCGCTGCTGTGGCTATCTCTGATGATCTGATCGCTTCTATTACTAGGGTGGTCAATCTTTTTCTTGAGGGCCGATGTCCGCAAGCTCTTGGTGAGTACATTGCCAGTGCTCCGCTCACGCCGGTTGTTAAACCTGGTGGTGGTGTTCGTCCTATTGCTGTTGGCACTATCTGGAGACGTCTTGTTTCTAAGGTAGGTGCTTGTTTGGTTGGTTCTTCTTTGTGTTCTTATTTTGCTGGTCTTCAGTTTGGGGTTGGGGTGTCCAGTGGAGGAGAGGCTGTCTTGCATGCCTTGAATCGGTTCATTGAGGCTCGTGGTGGTGATGTGGGGATTTCTATGTTGCTGGTTGATTTCCAGAATGCTTTCAACCTTGTTGATCGTGTAACCATGCTTCTGGAAGTTCGCCGTCGGTGCCCGATTCTTTCCCGTTGGGTGGAGTTCTGTTACTCTAGCCCTGCCCGCCTTTATTATGGGGAACATTGTTTGCGGTCTTGTCAAGGAGTCCAGCAGGGTGATCCTTTGGGACCCTTGCTTTTCGCTTTGGTTTTGCATCCCTTGGTGTGCAAGATACGAGATTCTTTTGATTTGAGTTTGCAAGCTTGGTACTTGGATGATGGCACCATTGTTGGGGATACTTTGGAGGTGGGAAAGGTTTTGGATTTGATTTTGGCAGATGGTCCTCAGTTTGGTCTTCATCTTAATGTCGCTAAGACTGAGGTTTTTTGGCCTACTGAGGATCCTCGGAGTCGTCTTCCTGGTGTTTTCCCCCCTTCTATTGCTCGGCCTTTGCGTGGTGTCTCTGTGTTGGGTGGGCCGGTCAGTACTTGCCCTAGTTTTGGCAGTGAGCTTGTGGAGAAGAGAGTGACTAAGACCATCGAGCTTATGGATTTGGTTGCTAGGATTGAGGACCCGCAATGTGAGTTGCTTCTGCTTCGAGCTTGTACTGGTATTTCTAAGCTCTACTTTACCCTCCGTACTTGTTCCCCGGGGAGTTTTGGGTCTGTCCATCTTCGTTTCGATGCAGCGCTGCGTTCTAGCTTGGAACGTATTGTCACCGCGTCTGGGCCTGGTTTTGGGGATTGGCAGTGGCGCCTTGCCACTTTCCCTTTTCATCTTGGTGGGCTCGGTGTTTATGCTGCCGGGGATGTTTTGCACTATGCATTTTTGGCGTCCCGTTTGCAGTCTGCTGATTTGCAGGCTAAGCTTCTACGGCCTTCTGGTATTGTGGATGTTGGTCCTACTTTCGATGCTGCCTTGCGGGTGTTCTCTGAGACTACAGGTTCTGCCTTTTTATGTGATCCTAGTAAAATCGCTGCCCCTAAACTTATGAAGAAACTGGCAGATATATATTTTGCGAGGATTGCTGCTCTTGCGGAATCTGTTTTCTCTTTGACACCGCGCCAGCTTGTGTTATGGAGGTCTCAGTAGGGTACTCACGCCTCTGATTGGTTGCGTGCGGTCCCTATCTCTGGGTTGGGTCAGACTATGAACGGTAGGACTTACCGTAGTGTGCTTGGGTATCGACTGGCTATTCCGTTATTCGGGGTATCTAGGCCTTGTCCTGCCTGCTCTCGGGTTTTGCTGAGGATATTTTTGGGGACCATGCGGTTTCTTGTACTGGTACTGTGGGGGTTAAGCATCGACATAACCTCGTTCGTGACACTTTATTTGACATATGCTATAGGGCTGGTATTTCTACGGGCAAGGAGGTTGATATCGGTTTGGTTGACGGGCATGGCGGGTCCCTTTGTCTTGCGGATTTGCTACTTTATTCCTGGGACAGAGGGCGTGATGTGTGTGTTGATTTGACAGGGTCTTCCCCCTTGACTCAGACAGGGATGTCCGATTTTGTGCCGGGACGGGTTGTCGCTGATGCAGCTCAACGCAAATGTGCTAAGTATGGAGCTTTATGCGCGGCTGCGGGCTATGGTTTCCTACCCTTCTCTTTCTCTTCGCTTGGAGAGCTGGGGTCGGATGCTGTTGACTTGCTCAAGCGGATCCAGAAATTCTCGGTATCTCAGGATGCTGGGGCTCGGGTGGCCGCTTATATCTTTACTAGGCTTAGTTTTGCTATAGCTAAAGGGGTGGGGACTCAGATTGTCTCTCGGCTCCCCACCAACTTCTTGTAAACTTTACATTTTATTTTAATGAAAGCTGCGCGAATCTTATAATAATAATAATTATAATAATAATAATAATAATAATAATAATAATAATAATAATAATAATAATAATAATAATAATAATAATAATAATAATAATAATAATAATAATAATAATAATAATAATAATAATAAGCAGGGGTGGGGAAGGTGGCCGGTGAGACAGTGTGGATGGAGAAGGTGGCCGCAACAGCAAACAACCCTAATCGCCTAACGCGCGCTCTCTCTCTCTCTCTCTCTCTCTAACGTTCAAATTATTATTATTATTATTATTATTTAACCAGAATGCTTTCAACCTTGTTGATCGTGTAACCATGCTTTTGGAAGTTCGTCGTCGCTGCCCAATTCTTTCCCGTTGGGTGGAGTTTTGTTACTCTAGTCTTGCCCGTCTATATTATGGGGAACATTCTTTGTGGTCTTGTCAGGGAGTCCAGCAGGGTGATCCTTTGGGACCCTTGCTTTTCGCTTTGGTTTTGCATCCCTTGGTGTGCAAGATACGAGACTCTTTTGATTTGAGTATGCAGGCTTGATACTTAGATGATGGCACCATTGTTGGGGATACTTTGGAGGTTGGGAAGGTTTTAGATTTGATTATGGCAGATGGCCCTCAGTTTGGTCTCCATCTTAATGTCGCTAAGACTGAGGTTTTTTGGCCTACTGAGGATCCCCGTAGTCGATTCCCTGGTGTTTTCCCTCCTTCCATTGCTCGGCCTTTGCGTGGTGTTTCTGTTTTGGGTGGGCCTGTCAGTACTTGCTCTAGTTTTGGCAGTGAGCTTGTGGCGAAGAGAGTGACTAAGACTATCGAGCTGATGGATTTAGTTGCTAGGATTGAGGACCCGCAATGTGAGTTGCTTCTGCTTAGAGCTTGTACGGGTATATCTAAGCTCTACTTTACCCTCCGTACATGTTCCCCGGAGATCTTTGGGTCTGTCCATCTTCGTTTTGATGCAGCACTTCGTTCTAGCTTGGAACGTATTGTCACCGCGTCTGGGCCTGGTTTTGGGGATTGGCAGTGGCGCCTTGCCACTTTCCCTTTTCATCTGGGTGGGCTCGGTGTTTATGCTGCCGGGGATGTTTTTCATTATGCTTTCCTAGCGTCCCGTTTGCAGTCTGTTGATTTGCAGGCTAAGCTATTTCGGTCTTCAGGTATTGTGGATTCTGGTCCTACTTTCGACGATGCCTTGCGGGTGTTCTCTGAGACTACATGTTCTTCCTTTTTACGTGATCCTAGTGAAATCGCTGCCCCTAAACTTATGAAGAAACTGGCAGATATATATTTTGCGAGGATTGCTGCTACTGCGGAATCTGTATTCTCTTTGACACCGCGTCAGCTTGCGTTATGGAAGTCTCAGCAGGGTGCCCACGCCTCTGATTGGTTGCGCGCGGTTCCTATCTCTGGGTTGGGTCAGACTATGAACCGGAGGACTTACCGTAGTGTGCTGGGGTATCGCCTTGGTGTCCCGTTATTCACGGTATCTAGGCCTTGTCCTGCTTGCTCTCGGGTTTTTGCTGATGATTTGTATGGGGACCACGCTGTTTCTTGTACTGGTACTGTGGGGGTTAAGCATCGGCATAACCTCGTTCGTGACACCTTATTCGACATATGCTATAGGTCTGGTATTTCTTCGGGCAAGGAGGTTGATATCGGTTTGGTTGACGGGCATGGCGGATCTCTTCGACCTGCGGATTTGCTACTTTATTCGTGGGACAGAGGGCGTGATGTGTGTGTTGATTTGACAGGGTCTTCCCCCTTGACTCAGACTGGGATGTCTGATTTTGTGCCGGGACGGGTTGTTGCTGATGCTGCTCAGCGCAAATGTACTAAGTATAGGGATTTATGCGCGACTGCTGGCTATGGTTTCCTACCCTTCTCTTTCTCTTCGCTTGGGGATGCTGACTTGCTTAAGCGGATCCAGAAGTTCTCGGTATCTCAGGATGCAGGGGCTCGGGTGGCCGCTTATATCTTTACTAGGATTAGCTTTGCTGTAGCTAAAGGGGTGGGGGCCCAGATTGTCTCTCGGCTCCCCACCAACTTCTTGTAAATTTTACATTTTATTTTAATGAAAGCTGCGCGCATCTTATAATAAAAAAAAAAAAAAAAAATAATAATAATAATAATAATAATAATATTAATAATAATAATAATAATAATAATAATAATAACAATAATAACAATAATAACAATAATAACAATAATAACAATAATAATAATAATAATAATAATAATAATAATAATAATAATAATAATAATAATAATAATAATAATAATAATAATAATAATAATAATAATAATTAATAATAATAATAATAATAATAATAATAATAATAATAATAATAATAATAATAATAATAATAATAATAGCTGCTGTTAAAGTGCTTTCTTCCTCTGGCGTCGCCCCCTACTCTAATGCCACTCTTGGGGCTTTGCGAGAGAAGCACCCAGTGGCGTAATTAAGGGGGGTGCAGTGGGTGCATCTGCACCCCCTTTTTTTCTAGATATAATTTAAAACAAGAAGATAAAGTAGCATTAATCTGCTAGTGGTGCAATGGTAAGTTGTGTGAAACAGTTGTTGTAGGTTGTGTGTTCGAATCCCACAGCAGTAATTTCTCTTATTCTTTTTTTTGTTCTTCTATTTTGAGATTACCTCCAACTTTTCCTCTTTTTTTTCCTAAAAAAACCGAGTGGAGGAGTACAAATTATATTTAAGATCATTAATTTGACTATACGAGTTATACTAATTACGACAATTTATTCGTAGTACTAAAATTATTATTAACGTTTGAACATTGGTGTAAATTTCTTCGTCATTATCTCATATTGGTAACCGCACCCCCTATAAACAAATCCTAGATACGCCACTGGAAGCACTCGGTTGCCCCATCTCCTTCCTTGCCTAATTTGCCTGTGGATCATCATTCTCTTGTTTCTTCATAAGGCGTGAGTACCCTGCTGAGACCTCCATAACACAAGTTGGCGCGGTGTCAAAGAGAAAACAGATTCCGCAGTAGCAGCAATCCTTGCAAAATATATATCTGTCATATTCTACATAAGTTTAGGGGCAGCGATTTTACTAGGATCACATAAAAAGGCAGAACCTGTAGTCTCAGAGAACACCCGCAAGGCAGCATCGAAAGTAGGACCAACATCCACAATACCAGAAGGCCGTAGAAGCTTAGCCTGCAAATCAGCAGACTGCAAACGGGACGCCAAAAAAGCATAGTGCAAAACATCCCCGGCAGCATAAACACCGAGCCCACCAAGATGAAAAGGGAAAGTGACAAGGCGCCACTGCCAATCCCCAAAACCAGGCCCAGACGCGGTGACAATACGTTCCAAGCTAGAACGCAGCGCTGCATCGAAACGAAGATGGACAGACCCAAAACTCCCCGGGGAACAAGTACGAAGGGTAAAGTAGAGCTTAGAAATACCAGTACAAGCTCGAAGCAGAAGCAACTCACATTGCGGGTCCTCAATCCTAGTAACCAAATCCATAAGCTCGGCATTAGAGAAAACCGTCAGACTATTAGAAAGAGTCAGACTATCTCATATTTTTTTTTTTTTTTTTCGTACGTTACTGCCAAAGGCGGCCACCACGCCGACCACCCTACCCATACCCGCCAGCCAGACCTCACGTCGCCGGCCAGGGTGGATTGTTTGGTGGTTGTCTCGCGTTTGTGGTCCCTTCTTTGGCATTGTGCGTTTGTTTTCTGTTTTCGATAGCGTCGGCGGCGGTGTCTCTGTCTTCCTCCGTCCTTGTTGCCTGGTGGGACGTGGGTGGAGTCGTTGTCCGAGGGTCGCCGTTAGTGTTTGGACAGCTTTGTGCCGTCACATTTAGGGTTTGTTCTTGTTGTTGCTTAGTTTTGGTTTTGTGCGTGTTTTTCTTTGGTGGTTGGTAAGGCGGGTGGTTCACACCGGTGGTGCTCCTTGCTTCCTCTGGTGTTGTTGATCCGGTGGCACCTTCGGTTGTATGGAACAGGTGGTGGTACATGTGCTTGTGTGTTGCCGCATGAATCCATGCACGTTTGGCTATTTTTAGTAAGCCTTGCCCATCACTATCTTCGTCATGCCTGTTTTAGTACGTTTTCATTGTCCTTTTTCGAGTATTCATGGTTGTCCGGATGGCCGTGGTAATGGCCTTACTAAGGCCGCGTGGCAGAAGCATTTTCAGGATCGTCATTGTCAGGAAGATGCTAAGGAGCTGACACGTCAAACTCTTTCTAATAGTCTGACGGTTTTCTCTAATGTCGAGATTACTTTGAAGCGGATGGGGCTTTGGTTGTGTAGGGAGTGTTTTAAAACCCATACATTTCGCTCTAGGTGTCGGCATAGTCGGGGGGATATTATTGAGCCTCCGGATTGTGGCGATGGTATCGTTAGCTTTATTATTCATGGTATCCCTCGACCTCCGGCTCCGTCTCCCTCGGTTCTCTCTTCTTCGGATGATAGGGTTGAGCTTGTTCAGTGGTCCGTGTCTTCGCTTGATTGTTTATTATCTTTGGGCCTTCGCACCGTGAAATCTATTCCTCCTAAGTGTCAGCTTGGGTTTGCTCGGGTTTTGAAGGGGGTTTTGGATGATGTGGTCGACTCTCCTGGTGACCTCTCCTGTTGGGTCCGTATGCTTGTGTTGCCTCTTTGTCTGCTTAAGACCTTCGTTCCTAGGAGTAATCTTGAGTGTAGGACTGCTGTTAGGCGACAGCGTCGGGAGGAGAGTATTACCTGGGCTATTCTTGCTTGGGGAGTACCTGGAGGGGGTTTGCAGCTTTTGCAGGAGTGTTTGGCTGAGGTTCCTCCTTCGTTTCAGTTGGAGGAGGACCTAGATTTGGGTGAGCTTAACCTCCGCCAATGTCGGCGGAAGATTTGTGATGGCCACTATACTGCTGCTGTTAGGGTGCTTTCTTCCTCTGGCGTAGCCCCCTAATCTGATGTCACTCTTGGGGCTTTGCGAGAGAAGCACCCGGCCGCCCCATCACCTTCCTTGCCTCATTTGCCTGTGGACCATCATTCTCTTATTGCCTCTTCGGCTGTGGTTGTGGATATGATTCGTAGTTTCCCACGTGGCACTTCTTGTGGGAGGGATGGGTTGCGTGCCCAACACCTCATGGATTGCTTGAGTGGCGCTGCTGTGGCTATCTCTGATGATCTGATCGCTTCTATTACTAGAGTGGTCAATCTTTTTCTTGAGGGCAGATGTCCACCAGCTCTTGGTGAGTACATTGCCAGCGCTCCACTCACGCCATTTGTTAAACCTGGTGGTGGTGTTCGTCCTATTGCTGTTGGCACCGTCTGGAGACGTCTTGTTTCTAAGGTAGGTGCTTGTTTGGTTGGTCCTTCTTTGTATTCTTATTTTGCTGGTCTTCAGTTTGGGGTTGGGGTGTCCGGTGGAGGAGAGGCTGTCTTACATGCCTTGAATCGGTTCATTGAGGCTCGTTGTGGCGATGTGGGGCTTTCTATGTTGCTGGTTGACTTCCAGAATGCTTTCAACCTTGTTGATCGTGTAACCATGCTTTTGGAAGTTCGCCGTCGCTGCCCGATTCTTTCCCGTTGGGTGGAGTTTTGTTACTCTAGTCCTGCCCGTCTCTATTATGGGGAACATTCTTTGTGGTCTTGTCAGGGAGGCCAGCAGGGTGATCCTTTGGGACCCTTGCTTTTCGCTTTGGTTTTGCATCCCTTGGTGTGCAAGATACGGGATTCTTTTGATTTGAGTTTGCAAGCTTGGTACTTGGATGATGGCACCATTGTTGGGGATACTTTGGAGGTGGGGAAGGTTTTGGATTTGATTATGGCATATGGTCCTCAGTTTGGTCTCCATCTTAATGTCGCTAAGACTGAGGTTTTTTGGCCTACTGAGGATCCCCGGAGTCGACTCCCTGGTGTTTTCCCTCCTTCCATTGCTCGGCCTTTGCGTGGTGTTTCTGTTTTGGGTGGCCTGTCAGTACATGCTCTAGTTTTGGTAGTGAGCTTGTGGCGAAGAGAGTGACTAAGACCATCAAGCTGATGGATTTAGTTGCTAGGATTGAGGACCCGCAATGTGAGTTGCTTCTGCTTAGAGCTTGTACGGGTATATCTAAGCTCTACTTTACCCTCCGTACATGTTCCCCGGGAATTTTTGGGTCTGTCCATCTTCGTTTCGATGCAGCACTTCGGTCTAGCTTGTAACGTATTGTCACCGCGTCTGGGCCTGGTTTTGGGGATTGGCAGTGGCGCCTTGCCACTTTCCCTTTTCATCTGGGTGGGCTCGGTGTTTATGCTGCCGGGGATGTTTTTCATTATGCTTTTCTAGCGTTCCGTTTGCAGTCTGCTGATTTGCAGGCTAAGCTACTTCGGTCTTCAGGTATTGTGGATTCTGGTCCTACTTTCGACGATGCCTTGCGGGTGTTCTCTGAGACTACAGGTTCTTCCTTTTTACGTGATCCTAGTGAAATCGCTGCCCCTAAACTTATGAAGAAACTGGCAGATATATATTTTGCGAGGATTGCTGCTACTGCGGAATCTGTATTCTCTTTGACACCGCGTCACTTGCGTTATGGAAGTCTCAGCAGGGTGCCCACGCCTCTGATTGGTTGCGCGCGGTTCCTATCTCTGGGTTGGGTCAGACTATGAACCGGAGGACTTACCGTAGTGTGCTGGGGTATCGCCTTGGTGTCCCGTTATTCAAGGTATCTAGGCCTTGTCCTGCTTGCTCTCGGGTTTTTGTTGATGATGTGTATGGGGACCACGCTGTTTCTTGTACTGGTACTGTGGGGGTTAAGCATCGGCATAACCTCGTTCGTGACACCTTATTTGACATATGCTTTAGGTCTGGTATTTCTTCGGGCAAGGAGGTTGATATCGGTTTGGTTGACGGGCATGGCGGATCTCTTCGACCTGCGGATTTGCTACTTTATTTGTGGGACAGAGGGCGTGATGTGTGTGTTGATTTGACAGGGTCTTCCCCCTTGACTCAGACTGGGATGTCTGATTTTGTGCCGGGACGGGTTGTTGCTGATGCTGCTCAGCGCAAATGTGCTAAGTATAGGGATTTTTGCGCGACTGCTGGCTATGGTTTCCTACCCTTCTCTTTCTCTTCGCTTGGGGAGCTGGGCTCGGATGCTGTTGACTTGCTTAAGCGGATCCAGAAATTCTCGGTATCTCAGGATGCTGGGGCTCGGGTGGCCGCTTATATCTTTACTAGGCTTAGTTTCTCTATAGCTAAGGGGGTGGGGGCCCAGATTGTCTCTCGGCTCCCCACCAACTTCTTGTAAACTTTACATTTTATTTTAATGAAAGCTGCGCGCATCTTATAATAATAAAAAAAATAAAAAATAATAATAATAATAAAATAATAATAATAATAACAACTAATATTAATATTAATAAAAAAATTTAAGTTTAAGATTAGTGGAGCTGAACTGAACTGAACTGAATGAAGCTGAGCTGAACAGAACAGAATAGAGCTGAACTGAACTGAATAGCTGAACTGAACTGAACTGAGCTGAGTTGAACTGAATAGAGCGGAACTGAACTGAAATGAGCTGAAATTAAGCTGGAAAGAACAGGGCCTTAGTATAATTAAAACTTAATAAAATTTATGTAAGATGATTTTATACTCACTATATAAAAGCCGTTTTTTCATTTACATAAAATATTTTTTTGGTAAAAAAATTCATCTTAGAAAATTTTGTTTATTATAAAATGTAAATACCATATCATAGTTATTTATAATAGTATTGGTGCCGGCTCCGCCCGGGCTACCTATATTTATCATTAAAATTTATTTTAATTAAATATACTTTAAAGTTGTATAACTCATAAATTTATCATCAATATATATTTTTTATGACATATCTTAAAATTACGATAAAATAAATTATTAGACAATTCATTACTCCCACTATTAATATTTTACTTAATCAATTGGTCGGCTAATTGTTCATATATACTTTTTTTTATTGTTAGTATTGTTTATTTTATTATATTCGTTATTATTATTGTTACGTAATTATTGTTACTTTCACTAATTCCACCGTAATTATTGATGCTTTCACTAATGTCGCATTAATATTGAAAATTTCACTACTCCCGTTGTTGTTCCATTACTCTCATTACTCCCGGTTCTAATATTGTTACTTTGACTATTGAACTGTGTGATTACTATAATTTGATTCTGATGATTAAACATGCAATTTGAGTACACATGCAATTTTAAGATGTTCATATATATATATATACATATATATATATATATATTATATATATATATATAGTATATATTATATATATATATATATAAATATAATACATATATATTAAATCAATTTAAAAGAATTATGCAATATTATATCTTTTGGAAACCTAGCGTAATTTATTTACCTTTTAATAGTTTGCAAAATATTTTTGTTAGTTAAATAATTATAAAATTTTAATTTAATGTATATTCTAAGCTCTAAGCTAGTAATTAATATCATAAGTGGGGTGATAAGTGATATTTTGTACTAATTTATCTCCCGTTTTAGCTCGATTTCCATACGATTTATGCACTTTGTTAAGTGATTAACGAGCTAATATTGGTATTCTAGTTGTTTTGCGTGTTTTGACTCGTTTTATAGGAAATGAAGCGGTTTTGCTATATTTTCCTACTTTATGGAGCAAAGGCACTAGGATACGAGTTTTCAAGGAATTGATGATAGCCAGTTCACGATTTGATTACGATTCCGCTACATCCTTCCTCAATTGGATTTATCTTGGACTTTGGCTTTGAACTTCAAAAGGAAACATCAACCCAAGTCAAAAGAAGATCAGCCCAAGCCCAATTCCGTATTGCATTGACCAAGACCAAGGCATAGGATTCCGTGCCTAAGACGAAAAGACGGAAGAATCCATCCTGCACACTTACCCGATCGGATTACCATTTACCCGATCGGGTATTTCTGCAAATGGACGTTACTTAGCTCTTCTTCAACCGAGCTTAAATGAGTGATTTAATGCTTTGACTAGGGTATGAATTTGGACGAGGGATCAGCAGCCATGCAGCCCTATAAAAGCCAATGATCATCACACACAATTATCATCATATACTTATCTCTTATCATCTTTTTATCATATACTACACAACTTCATACACTTCATATTATCTTTTAGCATACTTTCATACAATAACACATTTCATAGTTTATTTCTTTCTTACAAGTTTTAGAATATAGTTTATTTCTTAGTGTTTCTCTAGTGTTTTCATAGCTTTTGTTATTGGATATTTGTTCTTTACTTTCGTTCTTATATATTCATATTCCAAACTCGGTAATTCTCTATCTTTTACTATGCAATTTTCATCATGAACCTTAAACTAATTAGTATTGTTTTCATATTATTGTTATTAGGAAATCAATCTAAAATTAATCTAGTTAAAACTGAAATATTGTTTAGGATGTCACATTATATTTTACCTAATCATATAATCATAGAATTCATCACTAGAATCATTATTAATATAATCACCATAATCACTTTAGTATTTATATTTCATAGTTTAATTTCCTACATATTTTTCTTATTAATTTACTTAATCACATGATCACATAAATTAGATATAATATTGTAAGATTAACATTGTGTACATAAAATAAATAGAGTTGTAATATTGAAATGATTTACGAGTTAAATGAATTAAAAGAAGAGTAGATACCATTTGAACCATCTAGTTGTTTCTTCCTTTGGTTGTGTCAAATTCTATAACTATGTTTAGTGGCCATGAACAATTGTTTGTATTAGTCAATTTCTATCTTTATAACGAGAGTTGGGATGGGAATTAGGACTGCCAATAGGGGTTTAGTGACCTAACCATGCTGAGAGGACATTAGGACCCACTAAAAGGTCGGTACGAATCCGAAAGGAATATACCGCTACAAGGCCTAGACAATCATAGTAATTCTAATGTTGGTATCAATGAAACTTTTAATTAGTTTTACATGTATTTCTCTTTCACTATTTCAATTTGATTGGATAGTTTATTTTACCGTTTTAGATAGTTTATTTTATTGTTATCTAGTTAGTTTACTTTATCGTCTTTCTATTTTCGTTCTTAGATAGTTTACTTTATTATTATTATTTAGTTTATTAGTCTAGTTAGATAGCCTTTCAATATTGTCATTTAAATATCACCTTTAGTTAGAATCTAATTGTTGTCATTCGGATTAGAGCATTTCCCCGATCGGGTACGTGACAACCCGATCGGGTAAGTAGTCTGTTTTGAGTTTTACATTTTGCAATTTACATATTTGTCATTTACATATCGTCATTTACATACTTGTCATTTTATTTTATGTTAGTAGTTTAGACCACCACCTCAAATTACTCGAACTTAAATGAAAATCATTCCATAGCAATTCATAGTTAACACGTACTCCCTGAGGATCGACACCCTACTTCCCTAATTACATTCCTTATGTTGTTAGCCTAAGTGTGGGTAATTATTTTTGTATCGGGACCGCGACACAACCGTTCAAATTTTGGCGCCGTTGCCGGGGAGCACGGTTTTGTTTATCTATGAATTGTTGGTTTTTGTTTAAAAAATTCTACCATTTTTAGGTGCAACCGTACCTAAATCATTACTAAATTTCTCTTTTGTGTTTTTTTTGTAGGTTGACAAAAATGGTACTAACAAGGGAAGATCCAAGGTACCGGGTTTTTGAGCTCGCTAGTGGGTTCCTAAGGGTCCATATGACTTTGATTGCTCTCATAGAGGGTAACCAATTTAGTGGAAAACCAAACGAAAACCCGTCACACCATCTCTAAACCTTTTGCGAATTGTGTCAAACCTTTGTGAGGGAGGGAATCACCCAAAACCAGATTAAAGAAACCCTTTTTTCTTTATCACTAAAGGGAGAAGCTAAATGGTGGTTCACCCGTCGTTTAAAGGAAGCCACAAGACCTATGCAGTGGGAAGAGATTGTCATCGCTTTTCACCGTAGGTTTAGAACCAATATGTCAAACCTATCAATTAAATCACAAAAAGAAAAGGGGGAAGGTTCACAACCTAATGGGGGAGAGCGAAAGAAGAGTCGAGTGGAAACTTCAAATGATGTTGACACTACCATTTCCTTAGCCTGTCCCGTTCAACCAAACGAAACCACCCCAAAAAGCACTTTATATCGCCCAAAATCTTTCAATCCATTTACCTCACTTACAACACCATGTGAACTTTGTGGTGGGATAGGGCATGTACCTCAACGATGTGGGAACAAACTCACACCCTTTAACCTTTTTCACCCACAAATTCGCCAAACTCAACACACTAATACACCTCCTACAATACCAAACTCATCCTTTCAAAATGATCATGTTATAGCAAAAGTAGATGTTAAGTTAAGGGAAGTAATCCAAGCCCAACATAATATGTACTCATACTTCTTTTCTAGCTTAAACTCACTCAAATCAACCATTTTATCTCTCCACAAGAGAGTAGAAGAATTGACCCCATCGAGTTCTAGTCAAAACACCCAAGGGAGTGAAGCACCATCGATTGTCACAATTGACATGATTAGTGACAAACCTTGTGATCATCCTCTTGGGAATGAAAAGAGTAAGGAGCCTATCTTTAGGTTACCCCATGAACTTTGCAACAATCCAACACTAGCCAAACCAACCAAAGTCCCTACACATGAGGAGGCATCCCGTCTCGAAGCTTTGATCAAGACATTGATAAAAGCTCAAGGGAGATTAGAAGAAAGAGTTGTTCAAACGACAAAGGCAAATGATGAAGCTTTCTCAAGGTTGGAGGCACGGATTGGCAAAACATCTAGGCAAAAAGAAGCAACCAAGAACTCCAAGGAACCTACCCTTGAAGAAGGGAAGATTATCATTCCTTCCAAACTTAAGGACCCAGGTTGTTTCAACATTTCTTTCACAATGTGTTTTCATAAGGTCAAAGGTGCATTGTGTGATTTAGGAGCCGCTATTAGCGTCATGCCTTTTGATGTCTATCATGACCATTGCCAAATACAAATGAAATTCACTAGTACTAGCCTTCAACTAGCCGATGGATCTATGTATACTCCCGCAGGAATTGTGGAAGATGTCCCAATACGGATTGGATACTTCCTCATTCCCGTCGATTTTTATGTCATATTTTCAAAGAAAGAAAGGGATGACTATATTATATTAGGAAGACCCTTCCTAAATACGGTTGGAGCTTGTATAGATGTGAAAGGATAAAAGATCACGTTTGAAATAGATGGATCGAGTGCCACCTTTGATATAAAGGGGAATGTGTTGAGCGTTGGAGATGGCGACCTCGAAGCTTTCAAAGCTTCGGAAGCATGTTTAGAATGAGATTGCCATGGGTGTTGGCAAAAGGTAAATGAGGAAATTTAAGGACGAATCCAGCTACAAGGAGCGCAAATCCCTTCATAAGGCTTAAGGAGGGATAGCAAAACAAAGTCTAGCATGACTTAAAAATGCGCTTGACGGGAGGCAACCCGTCTTTCTCTTTTCTTTTTCTTTATGCATTCTTTATTTTACTTATTAGACAATGATTTTGATTTGGGCTATTCTTTTTGGACTATATTTTTGGATTTTGTGTTGTAATAGTTAGGATCAATTTTTCGTTTTACTTGTTATTGTGCATGTTTAGTTGATAGTTTTTCGTACTTAGAATTGGAGGACCTATTGAGACAAGAAGGAGCTATCCTTGGCCCAAGTTTCCAAGATTACTAAGGTTAGTAAGTATGTTCAAGGACATAGCCCAAAGGTAAGAGCAAGTAGCAAAGAAAAAAAAACAAAAAACGGACCAGCAGGTTTCCCCGATCGGATTGATGTATACCCGATCGGGTAAATTGCCTGATTCGTATTTTGCTCTATTTTCTTCTATAAAACCCACTTGCTACCCTTTGCTTGCTGCCTTATACCCGTGTTCTTCAATTACAAAGCTCAAAATTCTCTCAAAACCTTCAATTCTTAGTCTTTTCTTACAAAATTTGTTCCTATAGTTCATCAAGGGCAACTTCTAAGAATCATCAAGTAAGTTAATTCTACTTTAGTTTCAATCTCTCTATATTTTTCAGAAATCCAACATGAACAAACCCTAACTCAAATTTGGGGGTTCTTGATTTTGATTGCAAAACTTGTTTAAATTGGATTTCTAATGATTCTTACATGCTATAGAGTGAATTTTAGTGATTATTACTATGATTTGAATGCTCATATGCTCCTTAGGATACTCATGTTTACTATATGCTAAGAACTTTTGCTTAAGTGGTAGTATGATGCTTGAATTCATGCTTTATACTATGAACTTATGATCTTATTGTGTTAATTTAGCATTAGTACCCTTAGGTAGTAGCCAAACTCATGATTTAAGAATATGTTGCTCATCTTAGAGACATATTGTTATGCTTAAAACATCCATTTGTGCTCAAAAGATAGCATGACAATGTTTTACTAAGGTCACTATGCTTGAATTTGTGCTCAAAACTTAGTATTCTAACATGTATGCTATCAACTTGTGTTTATAAATGAAGTGTTTTAATACTAGTTATTTGTAGAAAATGGCACCTACATTAAGGAAATCAAAGAGTGCAAGAACCTCCAATCAAGGAGAAAGTAGTAGAGCACAAGAAGAAGATATAGAAATGCTTGAAGCAAATGATCAACCCGAAAATCAAGGAAATGCTATGCATGATCCTAACTTTCCGGTTGTAGAATTTAGTTCACACAAGCAATGGCAAAATTGGTTCATTCTTAAAAGCAAAGGTATGAGGGCTACCAAGTTCCTCAATGTTTCTTCTTTAAGGCATATGAAACTATATGAGCATGTTAAAGTGTTATTTAGGGGCCTAGGTATGAATGCTAGCATGAACTTTAGTTATGAGACCTACCCTCAATTAACCCTTGAATTCTTGAGCTTTTTTGAGTTACATAGGTCTAGAAATAGAAATACCATGCCTCAAGTTTAGTTTCGCTTGTTTAATGATGATTATAATATGAACTTAGAGAACTTTGCTAGACAATTTGGTCTCACCGCTGAGGATACTGTTACCTCACCTCCAGAAGGCTTTGATATTAGCCTGCTTTGGAGTGCTATTTCTACTTACCCTGTCTCTCGTTGGGACCATGTCCCACACCAACATATCCATCCTCCCGCCATTAGAATCTGGCAAAGATTCATGGGATGGACCTTCTTGGGTCGTGCTGAGCCTCATTTGGTGAGACGAGTGGAGTTAGAAATGTTAGGAGGATTTTTGAATGTGAATGGTGATGAACCATGGTCTATTAGTATTCCGTATCATTTTGCTGTTCAGTTGACCAAAGCTATTAATCCTAAGAACACTGCCATTGTCTATGGAGGTCTTATCACTCACCTTGCTATGCGAGTTTGCGGTTTTAACCAAGCCACCACTGACCTCCGGGCATTGACTACACCTCCCACCGAGATGGGAAATGGGTTAAATTATGCTTATTTTGTTCAGCTTAACTGGTTTCAAGTCTCTCACCCCCATATGATTTGGAGGATAGCTGGCCGTGATTCGGTCAAGTTGACCGCCGAGGTAGAGCAAATTCCATTTCTTCGGCATCGTCCTCAACTTCAAGAGGGTGAGGCTATCTTACCCCGACCGACTAACTACCTTCCTGTTGGGGATATTACCCCCATTGACCTCCCTGTTCAAATTAGATCCCGGCGCCCTGAGGTAGGATCATCCTCTCACTCGACCCATGCTGCGGGCGATGTGACCGCCATGTTTGAAGCCTTAACCTTGTCCGTTAATAGAATTCAGTCCGACCAACAGCTTGCTTTGCACCCCATCTATGACCACTTTGCTAGGCAAGGTGTGATTAGACCTGAGGGCCCCCACCCGTCTTTTTATACTTGACCCGAAGGGGGGTATGGTACTACTTATGATACAGGTGTGCAGCAGACCGGACCGGATTACTGTGGAACCGACTATGGCGTTGAGAGTTTTGGATGGTATAGAGGTGATTTTGGAGATCACCAAGTAGAAGAGTACCAGTCCTTAGGAGCCAGCAACCCAATCAGGATCATTGCTTCTCGTGGTAGTTATTATTCTGCAGATGATACCTACTATACAGATGCTTCTGGATCCGCATCCGAGCCACCTCCTTCTAATAGAAGAGGCCGTAGCTGGTGGCCTTTGTGATGAGATGATGAGCTCCCCTTGTTTATACTAGCTTGGGGGAGGCTAGACATTTTGTAAGAATTTTATTTCTTTCCCTTATTTTTCGCATTTTTAGTTTTCTTTTTAAGCCCCTTTTCCCATTAGAATTTCATATCGTTTCTCTGTTCCATGTGCTACCAGCCGTTTCTCGGTTTGTTTCTGTTATAATTGCATGCACATTGAGGACAATGTGAAGTTTTAGCTTGGGGGAGGATTTGCATTTAGGATTGCATTTAGATTTTTATTTATTTTTTATTTTATTTTCATAGTTCATTTTTAGTTTTTATTGAAAAAAAAAGAAAAAAATCGAAAAAATCAAAAAACACAAAAAGAAAAGATCATTACCATCTTACATTTCTCATTTTATAGTTTTTATAAGATGATGTTTCATTATATTATGAGGAATTGTGCATTCATGGGGATGTCTTGTACACAGTAGGTAGAAAATTGCATTTGGACTTAATTAAGCTTGATCTTGACTTTGGCAAGCTACTCATATTGTAAGGTAGAGCCTCCAGTGGTCGGTACATCTGAACCCGATCCCAGTTTAGGAGTGAGTAGTTTCTCCTTATAGTCTGTGTTACATCAAAACGCATAAGTATGGTTTTTATTCCATTTTCTATAAGTATTACTGTCATGATCTACATTTTGAAGCCATTCAATCTCTTGTTCACATTTCGCAAAAAAAAAAAACACCCTTCTTTCTAGCTACATTATAATATTGCCTACCTTTGTTGAGCTAGTAACCAACTATATGTGTAGGGGTGTTCTGTGCTTTTGCGATGTTCTGATAATGCCACCATTTGGTGTGAACTTGTCTCGGGATTGCTGATTCCCGGGTTTTGATGTGAGAGAAAAAGAAAAAAAAGAGCTTTGAAAAAAATGATGAAAAATGAAAAAGAATGAAATTGAAAGCTGAAAAGAAAAAAAGAGAAAAGAAAAAGAGGAAAAACGCTTCCATGAAAAGAAAAGAAAGAAAAATTATGGGAAGTCGTAACTTGATTTTTCATGTTTAATAAGCCAATATGTTGCTTTTGGCTTTGACTTTTGTTGATGGGAATTGGTATGATTTGGATTAAGTATCCATTACACATTTGGTTATTACTAGCTTGACTTAAAGCTCCACATGACCAAAATCATTTGTCCACTTTCTTACCCAAATTTCCCAAGCCTCTTCTTTACTTTTCTAATGCTTCCTATATTACATTTCGATCATGATTAGTTTTACTTAATGGTTTTCAATTGTCTACCATACTAGACTGCCGGCACATTCTTATAAGTTGTAGATAGGTGAGTGTCACTTCAAAAATGAACAAATATTTCCTATTTTACAAAAATTTGAGTGAAGAGTGTACTGTGAGAGTCCATTGTCAAAAAGATCATGAAGAGCTGAAAAGGTCCAAAGAATATTTTCTATGCTGCGCCGTTATGTAAATCTCAACCATGATTCGCATTTTCCTTCGCCCTTGTTGCTACGGGCTTATGATTCATCTACTTATTAAGAGCTTACTTTTTGAGATTTGTATGATAGACTGATGATCGTTAGCTACCCTTGTCCTAGTTATGATTGTTATGTTTGCTTGAGGACAAGCAAGGGTTTAGCTTGGGGGAGTTTGATAAGTGATATTTTGTACTAATTTATCCCCCGTTTTAGCTCGATTTCCATACGATTTATGCACTTTGTTAAGTGATTAACGAGCTAATATTGTATTCTAGTTGTTTTGCGTGTTTTGACTCGTTTTATAGGAAATGAAGCGGTTTTGCTATATTTTCCTACTTTATGGAGCAAAGGCAGTAGGATACGAGTTTTCAAGGAATTGATGATAGCCAGTTCACGATTTGATTACGATTCCGCTACATCCATCCTCAATTGGATTTATCTTGGACTTTGGCTTTGAACTTCAAAAGGAAACATCAACCCAAGTCAAAAGAAGATCAGCCCAAGCCCAATTCCGTATTGCATTGACCAAGACCAAGGCATAGGATTCCGTGCCTAAGACGAAAAGACGGAAGAATCCATCCTGCACACTTACCCGATCAGATTACCATTTACCCGATCGGGTATTTCTGCAAATGGACGTTACTTAGCTCTTCTTCAACCGAGCTTAAATGAGTGATTTAATGCTTTGACTAGGGTATGAATTTGGACGAGGGATCAGCAGTCATGAAGCTCTATAAAAGCCAATGATCATCACACACAATTATCATCATATACTTATCTCTGATCGGTTATGTCGCGGTCCTGTTACAAAAATAATTACCCGCACTTAGGCTAACAACATAAGGAATGTAATTAGGGAAGTAGGGTGTCGATCCTCAGGGAGTACGTGTTAACTATGAATTGATATGGAATGATTTTCATTTAAGTTCGAGTCATTTGAGGTGGTTGTATAAACTATTAACATAAAATAAAATGACAAGTATGTAAATGACGATATGTAAATGACAAATATGTAAATTGCAAATTGTAAAACTCAAAACAGACTACTTATCCGATCGGGTTGTCACGTACCTGATCGGGGAAGTGCTCTGATCCGAATAACAATAATTAAATTCTAACTAAAGACGATATTTATATGACAATATTGAAAGCCTATCTAACTAAACTAATAAACTAGATAATAATAATAAAGTAAACTATCTAAGAACGGAAATAGAAAGACGATAAAGTAAACTAACTAGATAACAATGAAATAAACTATCTAAAACGGTAAAATAAACTATCTAATCAAATTGAAATAGTGAAAGAGAAATACATGTAAAACTAATTAAAAGTTTCATTGATACCAACATTAGATTTACTATGATTGTCTAGGCCTTGTAGCGGTATATTCCTCTCGGATTCATACCGACCTTTTAGTGGGTCCTAACGTCCTCTCAGCATGGTTAGGTCACTAAACCCTCTATTGGCAGTCCTAATTCCCATCCCAACTCTCGTTATAAAGATAGAAATTGACTAATACAAACAATTGTTTATGGCCACTAAACATAGTTATAGAATTTGACACAACCAAAGGAAGAAACAACTAGATGGTTCAAATGGTATCTACTCTTCTTTTAATTCATTTAACTCGTAAATCATTTCAATATTACAACTCTATTTATTTTATTTACATAATGTTAATCTTACAATATTATATCTAATTTATGTGATCATGTGATTAAGTAAATTAATAAGAAAAAAGATGTAGGAAAGTAAACTATGAAATATAAATACTAAAGTGATTATGGTGTTTGTATTAATAATGATTCTAGTGACAATTTTTAGGATTATATGATTAGGTAAAATATAATGTGACATGCTAAACAATATTTTGGTTTTAACTAGATTAGTTTTAGATTGATTTCCTAATAACAATAATATGAAAATAATACTAATTAGTTTAAGGTTCATGATGAAAATTGCATAGTAAAAGATAGAGAATTACCGAGTTTGGAATATGAATATATAAGAACGAAAGTAAAGAACAAATATCCAATAACAAAAGCTATGAAAACACTAGAGAAACACTAAGAAATAAACTATATTCTAAAACTTTGTAAGAAAGAAATAAACTATGAAAATCTGTTATTGTATGATGATAAGATGATAATGGATGATGGATTGTGTGTGATGATCATTGGCTTTTATAGGGCTGCATGGCTGCTGATCACTCGTCCAAATTCATACCCTAGTCAAAGCATTAAATCACACATTTAAGCTCGGTTGAAGAAGAGCTAAGTAACGTCCATTTGCAGAAATACCCGATCGGGTAAATGGTAATCCGATCGGGTAAGTGTGCAGGATGGATTCTTCCGTCTTTTCGTCTTAGGCACGTCATCCTATGCCTTGGTCTTGGTCAATGCAATACGGAATTGGGCTTGGGTTGATCTTCTTTTGACTTGGGTTGATGTTTCCTTTTGAAGTTCAAAGCCAAAGTCCAAGATAAATCCACTTGAGGAAGGATGTAGCGGAATCGTAATCAAATCGTGAACTGGCTATCATCAATTCCTTGAAATCTTGTATCCTAGTGCCTTTGCTCCATAAAGTAGGAAAATATAGCAAAACCGCTTCATTTCCTATAAAACGAGTCAAAACACGCAAAACAACTAGAATAGCAATATTAGCTCGTTAATCACTTAACAAAGTGCATAAATCGTATGGAAATCGAGCTAAAACGGGGGATAAATTAGTACAAAATATCACTTATCAAACTCCCCCAAGCTAAACCCTTGCTTGTCCTCAAGCAAACATAACAATCAACACCAGGACAAGGGTAGCTAACAATGATCAGTCTATCATACAAATCTCAAAAAGCAAGCTCTTAATAAGTAGATGAACCATAAACCCGTAGCAACAAGGGCGAAGGAAAATGCGGATCATGGTTGAGATTTACATAACGGCGCAGCATAGAAAATATTCTTTGGACCTTTTCAGTTCTTGCATGATCTTTTGACAATGGACTCTCACGGTACACTCATCACTCAATTTTTTTGTAAAATAGGAAATATTGGGTTAAATTTGAAGTGACACTCATTTATCTATAACTTATAAGAATGTGCCCGCAGTCTAGTATGGTAGACAATCCAAAACCATTAAGTAAAACTAATCATGATCAAAATGTAATGTATGAAGCATTAGAGAAGTAAAGAAGAGGCTTGGGAATTTTGGGTAAGAAGGTGGACAAACGATTTTGGTCATGTGGAGCTTAAAGTCAAGCTAGTAATAACCAAATGTGTAGTGGATACTTAATCCAAATCAGACCAATTCCCATTAACAAAAGTCAAAGCCAAAAGCAGCATATTGGCTTTTTAAACATGAAAAATCAAGTTACGACTTCCCATAATTTTTCTTTCTTTTCTTTTCATGGAAGCGTTTTTCCTCTTTTTCTTTTCTCTTTTTTTTCTTTTGAGCTTTCAATTTCATTCTTTTTCATTTTTCATCATTTTTTCAAAGCTCTTTTTTTTTTTTTTCTTTTTCTTTTTGAGAAACACTGGAATCAGCAATCCCGAGACAACAAGTTCACACCAAATGGTGGCATTATCAGACTATCGCAAAAGAACAGAACACCCCTACACATATAGTCGGTTTACTAGCTCAACAAGGGTAGGCAATATTATAATGTAGCTAGAGAAAGAAGGGTGTTTTTGCGAAATGTGAACAAGAAATTGAATGGCTTCAAAATGTAGATCATGACGGTAATACTTATAGAAAATGGAATAAAAACCATACTTATGCGTTTTGATGTAACACAGACTATAAGGAGAAACTACTCACTCCTAAACTGGGATCAGGTTCAGATGTACCGACCACTGGAGGCTCTACCTTACAATATGAGTAGCTTGCCAAAGTCAAGATCAAGCTTAATTAAGTCCAAATGCAATTTTCTACCTACTGTGTACAAGACATCCCCATGAATGCACAATTCCTCATAATATAATGAAACATCATCTTATAAAAACTATAAAATGAGAAATGTAAGATGGAAATGATCTTTTCATTTTGTTTTTGTTTTTTTTCGATTTTTTTGTTTTTTTTCCAATAAAAACTAAAAATGAATTAAGAAAATTAAAAGAAAAAAAAAATAATAAAATAAAAAAATAAGAATCTAAATGCAATCCTAAATGCAGATCCTAAATGCAAATCCTCCCCCAAGCTAAAACTTCACATTGTCCTCAATGTGCATGCAATTATAACAGAAACAAACCGAGAAACGGCTGGTAGCACATGGAACAGAGAAACAATATGAAATTCTAATGGGAAAAGGGGCTTAAAAAGGAAACTAAAAATGCGAAAAATAAGGGAAAGAAATAAAATTCTTACAAAATGCCTGGCCTCCCTCAAGCTAGTATAAACAATGGGAGCTCAGCATCTCATCACAAAGGCCACCAGCTACGGCCTCTCCTCTCAGAAGGAGGTGGCTCGGTTGCGGATCCAGAAGCATCTGTATAGTAGGTATCATCTGCGGAATAATAACTACCACGAGAAGCAATGATCCCGGTTGGGTTGCTGGCTCCTAAGGACTGGTACTCTCCTACTTGGTGATCTCCAAAATCACCTCTATACCCCGCAAAACTCTAGACGCCATAGTCGGTTCCACAGTAATCCGGTCCGGTCTGCTGCACACCTGCATCATAAGTAGTATCATACCCCCCTTCGGGCCAAGTATAAAAAGACGGGTGGGGGCCCTCAGGTCTAATCACACCTTGCCTAGCAAAGTGGTCATATATGGGGTGCAAAGCAAGCTGCTGGTCGGATTGAATTCTATTTACGGATAAGGTTAAGGCTTCAAACATGGCGGTCACATCGCTCGCAGCATGGGTCGAGTGAGAGGATGATCCTACCTCAGGGCGGTGGGATCTAAGTTGAACAGGGGGGGTCAGTGGGGGTTATATCCCCAACAGGAAAGTAGTAAGTGGGTCGGGGTAAGATACCCTCACCCTCTTGAAGTTTAGGACGCTGCCAAAGAAATGTAATTTGCTCTACCTCGGCGGTCAACTTGACCGAATCACGGCCAACTATCCTCCAAATCATATGGGGGTGAGAGACTCGAAACCAGTTGAGCTGAACAAAATAAGTATAATCCAACTCATTTCTCATCTCGGTGGGAGGTGTAATCAATGCCCGGAGGTCAGTGGTGGCTTGGTTAAAACCACAAACTCGCATAGCAAGGTGTGTGATAAGACCTCCATAGACAATGGCAGTGTTCTTAGGATTAATAGCTTTGGTCAACTGAACAGAAAAATGATACGGAATACTAATAGACCATGGTTCATCACCATTCACATTCAAAAATCCTCATAATATTTCTAACTCCACTCGTCTCACCAAATGAGGCTCAGCACGACCCAAAAAGGTCCATCCCATGAATCTTTGCCAGATTCTAATGGCGGGATGATGGATATGTTGGTGTGGGACATAGTCCCAATGAGAGACAGGGTAAGTCGAAATTGCACTCCAAAGCAGGCTAATATCAAAGCCTTCTGGAGGTGAGGTAACAGTATCCTCAGTGGTGAGACCAAATAGTCTAGCAAAGTTCTCTAAGTTCATATTATAATCATCATTAAACAAGCGAAACTGAACTTGAGGCATGGTATTTCTATTTCTAGACCTATGTAACTCGAAAGAGCTCAAGAATTCAAGGGTTAATTGAGGGTAGGTCTCATAACTAAAGTTCATGCTAGCATTCATACCTAAGCCCCTAAATAACACTTTAACATGCTCAAAAAGTTTCATATGCCTTAAAGAAGAAACATTGAGGAACTTGGTAGCCCTCATACCTTTGCTTTAAGAATACACCAATTTTGCCATTGCTTGTGTGAACTAAATTCTACATCCGGAAAGTTAGGATCATGCATAACATTTCCTTGATTTTCGGGTTGATCATTTGCTTCAAGCATTTCTATATCTTCTTCTTGTGCTCTACTACTTTCTCCTTGATTGGAGGTTCTTGCCCTCTTTGATTTCCTTAATGTATGTGCCATTTTCTACAAATAACTAGTATTAAAACACTTCATTTATAAGCACAAGTTGATAGCATACATGTTAGAATACTAAGTTTTGAGCACAAATTCAAGCATAGTGACCTTAGTGAAACATTGTCATGCTATCTTTTGAGCACAAATGGATGTTTTAAGCATAACAATATGTCACTAAGATGAGCAACATACACTTGAATCATGAATTTGGCTACTACCTAAGGGTACTAATGCTAAATTAACACAATAAGATCATAAGTTCATAGTATAAAGCATGAATCCAAACATCATACTACCACTTAAGCAAAAGTTCTTAGCATATAGTAAAGATGAGTCTCCTAAGGAGCATATGAGCATTGAAATCATAGTAATCATCCTAATTAATCACTAAAATTCACTCTATAACATGTAAGAATCATTAGAAATCCAATTTAAACAAGTTTTGCAATCAAAATCAAGAACCCCCAAATTTGAGTTAGGGTTTGTTCATGTTGTATTTATGAAAAATATAGAGAGATTGAAGTAACTAAAGTAGAATTAACTTACTTGATGATGCTTAGAAGTTGCCCTTGATGAACTATAGGAACAAATTTTGTAAGAAAAGACCAAGAATTGAAGGTTTTGAGCTTTGAAATTGAAGAACACGGGTATAAGGCAGCAAGCAAAGGGTAGCAAGTGGGTTTTATAGAAGAAAATAGAGCAAAATACGAATCAGGCAATTTACCCGATCGGGTATATAGCAATCCGATCGGGGAAACCTGCTGGTCCGATGTTTGTTTCTATTTTCTTTGTCACTTGCTCTTACCTTTTGGCTATATCCTTGCACATACTTACTAACCTTAGTGATCTTGGCAACTTGGGCCAAGGATAGCTCCTTCTTGTCTCAATAGGTCCTCCGATTCTAAGTACGAAAAACTATATACTAGACATGCACAATAACAAGTAAAATGAAAAAATTGTTCCTAACTATTACAACACAAAATCCAAAAATAGAGTCCAAATAAAATAGTCCAAATTAAAATCATTGTCTAATAAGTAAAAGAAAGAATGCATAAAGACGAAAGAAAAGAAAAAGACGGGTTGCCTCCCGACAAGCGCATTTTTTTAGTCATGCTAGACTTTGTTTTGCTATCCCTCCTTAAGCCTTATGAAGGGATTTGAGCTCCTTGTAGCTGGATTCGTCCTTGAATTTCCTCATTTACCTTTTGCCAACACCCATGGCAATCTCATTCTAAACATGCTTTTGAAGCTTTGAAAGCCTCGAGGTCGCCATCTCCAACGCTCAACACATTCCCCTTTTTATCATAGGTGGCACTCGATCCATCTATTTCAAACGTGATATTTTCTCCTTTCACATCTATACAAGCTCCAACCGTATTTAGGAAGGGTCTTCCTAATATAATATAGTCATCCTTTTCTTTCTTTGAAAATATGACATAAAAATCGACGGGGATGAGGAAGTATCCAATCCGTATTGGGACATCTTCCACAATTCCTGATGGAGCATGCATAGATCCATCGGCTAGTTGAAGGCTAGTACTAGTGAATTTCATTTGTATTGGGCAATGGTCATGATAGACATCAAAAGGCATGACGCTAATAGCGGCTCCTAAATCACACAATGCACCTTTGACCTTATGAAAACACATTGTGAAAGAAATGTTGAAACAACCTGGGTCCTTAAGTTTGGAAGGAATGATAATCTTCCCTTCTTCAAGGGTAGGTTCCTTGGAGTTCTTGGTTGCTTCTTTTTGCCTAGATGTTTTGCCAATCTGTGCCTCCAACCTTGAGAAAGCTTCATCATTTGCCTTTGTCGTTTGAACAACTCTTTCTTCTAATCTCCCTTGAGCTTTTATCAAATTCATGATCAAGGCTTCGAGACGGGATGTCTCCTCATGTGTAGGGACTTTGGTTGGTTTGGCTAGTGTTGGATTGTTGCAAAGTTCATGGGGTAACCTAAAGATAGGCTCCTTACTCTTTTCATTCCCAAGAGGATGATCACAAGGTTTATCACTAATCATGTCAATTGTGACAATCGATGGTGCTTCACTCCCTTAGGTGTGTTGGCTAGAACTCGATGGGGTCAACTCCTCAACTCTCTTTTGGAGAGATAAAATGGCTGATTTGAGTGAGTTTAAACTAGAAAAGAAGTATGAGTACATATTATGTTGGGATTGGATTACTTCCCTTAACTTAACATCTACTTTAGCTATAAATTGATCATTTTGAAAGGATGAGTTTGGAATTGTATGAGATGCATTAATGGGTTGAGTTTGGCGAAATTGTGGGTGGAAAGGGTTTAAGGGTGTGAGTTTGTTCCCACATCGTTGAGGTGCATGCCCTATTCCCCCAGAAAGTTCACATGGTGTTGTTTATGAGGTAAATGGGTTGAAAACTTTTGGGCGATATAAAGTGCTTTTTGGGGTGGTTTCGTTTGGTTGAACGGGACAGGCTAAGGAAATGGTAGTGTCAACATCATTTGAGGTTTCCACTCGACTCTTCTTTCGCTCTCCCCCATTGGTTTGTGAACCTTCCCCACTTTCATTTTGTGATTTAATTGATAGGTTTGACAAATTGGTTCTAAACCTACTGTGAAAAGCGATAACAATCTCTTCCCACTCCATAGGTCTTGTGGCTTCCTTTAAACGACGGGTGAACCACCATTTAGCTTCTCCCTTTAGTGATAAAGGAAAAAGTGTTTCTCTAATCTGGTTTTGGGTGATTCCCTCCCTCACAAAGGTTTGACACATTTCGCAAAAGGTTTGGAGATGGTGTGACGGGTTCTCGTTTGGTTTTCCACTAAATTGGTTACCCTCTATGAGAGCAATCAAAGTCATATGGACCCTTAGGATCCCACTAGCGAGCTCAAAAACCCGGTACCTTGGATCTTCCCTTGTTAGTACCATTTTTGTCAACCTACAAAAAAAAACACAAAAATGAAAGTTAGTAACGATTTAGGTACGGTTGCACCAAAAAATGGTAGAAATGATAAACAAAAACCAACGATTCATAGATAAACAAACCGTGCTCCCAGGCAACGGCGCCAAAATTTGATCGGTTATGTCGCGGTCCCGATACAAAAATAATTACCCGCACTTAGGCTAACAACATAAGGAATGTAATTAGGGAAGTAGGGTGTCGATCCTCAGGGAGTACGTGTTAACTATGAATTGCTATGGAATGATTTTCATTTAAGTTCGAGTCATTTGAGGTTGTTGTATAAACTATTAACATAAAATAAAATGACAAGTATGTAAATGACGATATGTAAATGACAAATATGTAAATTGCAAAATGTAAAACTCAAAACAGACTACTTAGCCGATCGGGTTGTCACGTACCCGAAAGGGGAAGTGCTCTGATCCGAATAACAATAATTAAATTCTAACTAAAGATGATATTTAAATGACAATATTGAAAGCCTATTTAACTAAACTAATAAACAAGATAATAATAATAAAGTAAACTATCTAAGAACGGAAATAGAAAGACAATAAAGTAAACTAACTAGATAACAATGAAATAAACTATCTAAAACGGTAAAATAAACTATCTAATCAAATTGAAATAGTGAAAGAGAAATACATGTAAAACTAATTAAAAGTTTCATTGATACCAACATTAGAATTACTATGATTGTCTAGGCCTTGTAGCGGTATATTCCTCTCGGATTCGTACCGACCTTTTAGTGGGTCCTAACGTCCTCTCAGCATGGTTAGGTCACTAAACCCCTACTGGCAGTCCTAATTCCCATCCCAACTCTCGTTATAAAGATAGAAATTGACTAATGCAAACAATTGTTTATGGCCACTAAACATAGTTATAGAATTTGACACAACCAAAGGAAGAAACAACTAGATGGTTCAAATGGTATCTACTCTTCTTTTAATTCATTTAACTCGTAAATCATTTCAATATTACAACTCTATTTATTTTATTTACATAATGTTAATCTTACAATATTACATCTAATTTATGTGATCATGTGATTAAGTAAATTAATAAGAAAAAGATGTAGGAAATTAAACTATGAAATATAAATACTAAAGTGATTATGGTGTTTATATTAATAATGATTCTAGTGACAATTTTTAGGATTATATGATTAGGTAAAATATAATGTGACATGCTAAACAATATTTTGGTTTTAACTAGATTAGTTTTAGATTGATTTCTTAATAACAATAATATGAAAATAATACTAATTAGTTTAAGGTTCATGATGAAAATTGTGACAACCCTCGCGAATGCGGATAGATAAAACATACAAGCATGTGAATTATATAGCGGAAATAAGAAGTTTTTAAAACATTTATACATGCAAGGAAAGAATACGAGGAGTGTCAAATATTACAAACTAAAGTACGAATTCTAGTACATTAAGAGACGAAGTCTCTCTAAAAAGTTAACAAGTAAAAGTGTTTAGCAAACAAGCTAAAATCGTCTAGAGGTGTTTTAATCCAGGGACAACGCCCGCTAGCTCACACCCGAACCCAAAATGTCAAGCAAAAAGCCATCCAATCAAGCAACTTG
>JAIUZE010002883.1:0-45522 GCA_022085475.1 Heliosperma pusillum | reverse complement strand
TCAACAAACGAGTTAGAACCTAACAAACATCAAGTACACCAAAGACTACCAAGTAAAGTCCTTAATTTCTACCCATCTCTCATTTATTATTTCAAGGTCTAGTAGTTTAAGTTTTGGGTTCACGTGTGTGCGTCGGGAGCGTTTAAGCTCTGATACCAACTGTGACAAACCTCGCGAATGCGGAAATAATAAACAAACAAGCATGTGAATTATATTGCGGAAATAGGTAGTTTTTAAAAACTTTTATACATGCAAGTTAAATAAAACGAGGAGTGTCAAAATATTACAAGCTAAGTACGGAAATACAACAAGAGACGGGGTCTCTTAAAATGTTAGCAAAGAACAAGTGTTTAGCAAAACTAGCTAAAATCGTCTAGAGGTGAAACTTCCAGGGACAACGCCCGCTAGCTCACACCCTGCCAACAGGAGTTGAACCTCCAACCAGCCAGAACAAGGTCACAGCAAGAACATGGAGCTTACCACCTACCCTACACCCAGGCAGGGGTCCCACAACAGAGACACCAAGCTTACTACCTCCCAAGCACCCCCCCTTATGTCAAGAACCAGCAGGAACACCAGCAAGAGCAGCCACAGCAAGACTAACCAGAGCAGGGTCAATCCTTCAGAAAACCAGCCAGAACAAGTCCAGTAACCAGCCAATTCTCATGCAGCACGAGTCCAACCAAGGGCTCCAACTTATTTTCCCCTTTAATTAAGGTCCTTAGCAACATAAAAGTCCAGGACAAGTTTTCCAAATAAGTTCTGGAAGTCCATCTAAAACAGCCTACCATATTGAAGATCATTTGAGGAAGTCTGCAGGAACAAGTCCAATTTAAATCTATCCAAGACTCCTTACTTTTGTGTGATCAACTTAACCTAAATAAGAACGTTGGGAAGGTATCTAGCAGTCCCTCTCAACCCCCAAGAACAGCAGCAAACAGCCAGACAAAGAACCCCTAAGGAATTCAACAACATTACCATTTAAGGCAAGGGACAAGAGCACTTTTCAGCTTTGTTTTCTGTCAGTTGCAGTCTGTCATGGCTCGTCCTTATTAGCTGACTTTTTGCATTTCTTTATCAGTATTGTAAGGCTCTTAAAGCCCTTAGATTATGTTATTTTCAAGGGTGGAGATCGTTTGTAATTGCCTATATAAGGCCTGCTTGTAACCCTAAGGAAATCAGACTTGAATTAATATAAACCTGAACTTTGTTCATTTGCAATTCTTTAGCTAAGCTAAGTATTGTGGTAACTCTTAGTGAACTTGTGTGTGACCTAAGATTACAGTGTCTAAGAATCATTACTTGTGTGTTTTGAGTCTTAAACACAACCTTTGCTACCTCTGCTTGTGTGCTAAGGTGCAAAGTCCTATCTGTTCTGCCTAGCCTAGTGCAGGTTTCTGACTGAGTGAGTGTGCGTGTGAGGGAGTGTTCACCCTGGCCCCTTGTAGCCTCTGAAAAGCTCTATTTTTGTAGAGGTTTCAGTTCAATTGGTTATCAGAGCTTTGGTTTGTGAGTACATTTACCTAACTACATTCAAAATACAAAAACCAACCATGAGTGAAGAGAGATTAGCAGGGCTTGAAACTACAGTTACTGGCCTTGCTAGAACTGTCATGGAGATTACAGCATCCTTCAATGAGTACTTAGATGGCCAGCTCAACAATGGTGGAAGAGGAGGTAGAGGTCGTGGAAGAGGAGCACCTGTACCACCTGCTGCAGGAAGAAGGAGACAGCATGTGGAACAAGAGGAGACCTCAGATTCAGAGGCCTCAGAGCAGGGTCTTCCTAGACACCATGACAAAGACATAAAGGTAGAAATCCCTGACTTTCTAGGTAGCATGAACCCTGATGATTTCCTAGATTGGTTAAGGTCAGTAGAGAGAGTCTTTGAGTTTAAAGGTTATACTGATAGGAGGGCTTTTAAAGTTGTCATCATGAAACTAAAAGGATATGCATCTCTATGGTATGAAAACATGAAAAGTCAGAGGGCTAGGGAAGGTAAAGACCCTATTAAATCTTGGGATAAGCTTAAAAAGAAAATGAAGGATAAGTTTGTGTCCAAAGACTACACCCAAGACATGTTCATCAAACTAACCCACCTGAAACAAGACAGTAGGTCTGTTGAGTCCTACCTGAGGGATTTTGAACAACTCACACTTCAATGTGAGATTACTGAAAAACCTGAGCAGAAGATAGCTAGGTTTCTGGAAGGTCTTGATGAAAGGATAGCTAGTAGGGTAAAGTTACAGCACTTGTACTCCTTTGAGGAGGCAGTTAGCCTATCCTTGAGGATTGAGAAATTAGGAAAGGGAAAGTCAGCCCCTACCAAACCCCCAGCTAGACCCTCTTTTAAACCTTACACTGGAGTCAGGATAGGAGAACCCTTGGTTCCTGCTAAACCTCATGTAGTAGACAAGGGAAAGGCCCCTGAGACAGACCTGAGGAGGACAGTATCCCTCAGGAAATGCTTTAAATGCCAAGGCTTTGGGCATTTTGCCAAAGATTGTCCCTCTAAAAGGGCTTTGAGCAACATGGAGATTGTGGAGTGGGGTGATGAAGAGATCCTTGTGTGTGAGGAGAGTCTGGAGGAACCTGAGGAAGAACCTAGTGAGGAGATGATTGAGCCTGATGCAGGCTTGAGTCTAGTGACTTGGAGGGTTATGCACACCCACCCTCAACCCTTGGAAGATGATCAGAGGCAGCAGATATTCAGAACTAGGTGTACCATAAAGGGAAGGGTTTGTAACATGATAATTGATGGGGGAAGTTGTACCAATGTAGCCTCCACAACTCTGGTGGATAAGTTGTCCCTAACCACACAAGAACACCCCCACCCTTACAAACTGAGATGGCTGAACAAAGGAGTGGAAGTGAGGGTTGATAGGCAATGTGTTGTGCCTTTCTCTATTGGCAAGGGCTATACTGATGAAGCCTTGTGTGATGTTCTTCCTATGGATGCTTGCCACCTCTTGTTAGGCAGGCCATGGGAATTTGATAGAGACTCTATACACCATGGGAGAGACAATACCTATGCCTTCAAGTTTGGTAACAAGAAGATCATCTTGGCTCCTTTGCCTCCCAATGTTAAGGGGAACCTAACTCCTGTCAATGATGTGTCCAAGGAGGTTCTGTTGTTGAGTGAAGCTGAGGTTGTTCAAGAGCTCATGGGTGATGAGCCTGTGTTCATCCTCCTTACAAAAGAAGTTCTGCTCCCCCAAGAAAGCATCCCAGCTGAGGTCCAGCAGGTACTGGAGGCCTATGGAGATGTGTTTCCTGCTGAACTGCCTAGTGGGCTGCCCCCACTCAGGGGGATAGAACACCATATTGACCTTATTCCTGGAGCAATGCTACCCAACAAGCCTGCCTACAGAAGTGATCCAAAGGCCACTCAGGAACTACAAGCTCAAGTTAGTGACCTACTCAGCAAGGGCTTTGTGAGGGAGTCCCTCAGTCCATGTGCAGTTCCTGCCTTGCTAGTGCCCAAGAAGGATGGGTCTTGGAGGATGTGCATAGACAGTAGGACTATGAACAATATCACCATCAAATACAGGTTCCCCATACCAAGGTTGAATGATATCTTAGATGAGCTGAGTGGAGCTAAGGTCTTCTCCAAGATTGATTTAAGACAAGGGTACCACCAGGTGAGGATCAGGGCTGGGGATGAGTGGAAGACAGCCTTCAAGACCAAGCATGGGTTGTATGAGTGGCTGGTAATGCCTTTTGGGTTGTCTAATGCCCCAAGCACCTTTATGAGGTTGATGACTGAGGTACTGAGGCCCTATCTAGGGAAGTTCATTGTTGTGTATTTTGATGATATCTTGGTATACAGTCCTTCAGCAGAAGAACACCTCCAGCACTTGAAATTGTTGTTTGATGTATTGAGGAAGCATAAGCTATTTGGCAAGATGGAGAAATGTACTTTTATGCAGGAAGAGGTTCAATTCCTAGGATTCATCATATCCAAGGAAGGGGTTGCTGTTGATCAAGACAAGGTGAAGGCAATTAGGGAGTGGCAGGTCCCTAAGACTATAACTGAGGTGAGGAGTTTCCATGGGCTGGCCTCCTTCTACAGAAGGTTCATTAAGGGGTTCAGTTCCATCATGGCTCCCCTGACTGAGTGTATGAGAAAAGGAGAATTCAGGTGGAATGACAAGGCTGAGAGGTCCTTTAACATCATCAAGGACCTCTTGTGTGAGTCTCATGTCCTTGTTCTCCCTGATTTCAGCAAGTTATTTGAGGTGGAGTGTGATGCTAGTGGTATAGGCATTGGTGCTGTCTTGACACAAGAACAAAAGCCTGTGGCATACTTTAGTGAGAAGTTGAGTGGTGCTAAGCTCAACTATTCAACATATGACAAAGAGTTCTATGCAATAGTCAGGGCTTTGTACCATTGGGGTCATTATCTGAAGCCCAAGCCTTTTGTATTGCACTCAGATCATCAGGCACTCAAGTACATCAATGGGCAGCACAAGTTGAATACTAGGCATGCTAAGTGGGTGGAATTCTTGCAGTCCTTCTCATTCTCCAGCAAGTACATTGAAGGCAAGAACAATGTGGTGGCAGATGCCTTATCAAGGAGAACCATGATGCTGACTTTTATGGAGCAAAGGGTACTTGGGTTTGAGCACATGAAGGAGTTGTACAGGGAGGATCCTGACTTTAAGGAGGACTGGGTGGCAAGGATGGAAGGCATTCCTAAGAGGGGAAGTAGATACTGGGAGCAGGAAGGGTTCTTGTTCCTAGGTAACAAGCTGTGTGTACCAAGGGGTCCTTACAGGGGGTTGCTAGTGAAGGAGGTACATTCAAAGGGCCTAGCTGGTCACTTTGGAATCCAGAAAACTTATGACATGCTGCAGGAACAATTTTATTGGCCAAAGATGTTGGGAGACGTTCAGGATGTGATCAGGAGGTGCAGTGCTTGCCAGAAGTCCAAGTCATTCTTCCAGACTGGAACCTACACCCCCTTACCAGTTCCAGATAAGCCTTGGGAGGATGTTAGCATGGATTTCATTGTAGCTCTTCCTAGGACCCAGAGGGGCAAGGACTCAGTCATGGTGGTTGTGGACAGATTTAGCAAAATGGCACATTTTGTTGCCTGCAAGAAGACTGAGGATGCCATGGGGGTTGCAGACCTATACTTCAAGGAGATTGTCAAACTCCATGGGGTACCAAGGACCATAGTATCTGACAGGGACTCTAAGTTCATGAGTCACTTCTGGAGGACACTTTGGAAGCTGCTAGGGACCAGGCTCCTATTCAGCACCTCCCACCACCCTCAAACTGATGGACAGACAGAGGTAACAAACAAGACATTGGGCAGGATCCTCAGATGTATCATCTCCAAGTCCTTGAAGGATTGGGATCTAAAGCTGGCTCAAGCAGAATTTGCATTCAACAGAGCCCCCTCTACCAGCACAGGTAAAAGCCCCTTTGAAGTTGTTTATGGCACTAACCCCTTGATGCCAACAGACCTTGTACCAGTAGCAAGGAAGGTGGTGCCCTATGATGCAAAGACCAGAGTGGAGCAGATGATGCAGATGCATACCAAGGTGAAACAGCAAATTGAAAAGTCCAATGAAATGTATAAGTCCAGAGCAAGAGGTCCAAAGAAATCCAGAGAGTTCAAGGCAGGGGATCTAGTGTGGTTGCACCTAAGGAAGGAAAGGTTTCCTGACAAGAGGAAGAACAAGCTGAGTCCAAGAGCAGAGGGTCCCTTTGAGGTCATTGAGAAGTTGGGTTCTAATGCTTACAAGATTGACCTCCCAGGAGAGTATGGAGTGCATGGTACATTCAATGTTGGTGATCTAAGCCCATATTATGGAGAATCTGATGATGACACTAGTGAGGATTTGAGGGCAAATCCTTTTCAGGAAGGAGAATTTGCAACAGGAGTTGAACCTCCAACCAGCCAGAACAATGTCACAGCAAGAACATGGAGCTTACCACCTACCCTACACCCAGGCAGGGGTCCCACAACAGAGACACCAAGCTTACTACCTCCCAAGCACCCACCCTTATGTCAAGAACCAGCAGGAACACCAACAAGAGCAGCCACAGCAAGACTAACCAGAGCAGGGTCAATCCTTCAGAAAACCAGCCAGAACAAGTCCAGTAACCAGCCAATTCTCATGCAGCACGAGTCCAACCAAGGGCTCCAACTTCTTTTCCCCTTTAATTAAGGTCCTTAGCAACATAAAAGTCCAGGACAAGTTTTCCAAATAAGTTCTGGAAGTCCATCTAAAACAGCCTACCATATTGAAGATCATTTGAGGAAGTCTGCAGGAACAAGTCCAATTTAATCTATCCAAGACTCCTTACTTTTGTGTGATCAACTTAACCTAAATAAGAACGTTGGGAAGGTATCTAGCAGTCCCTCTCAACCCCCAAGAACAGCAGCAAACAGCCAGACAAAGAACCCCTAAGGAATTCAACAACATTACCATTTAAGGCAAGGGACAAGAGCACTTTTCAGCTTTGTTTTCTGTCAGTTGCAGTCTGTCATGGCTCGTCCTTATTAGCTGACTTTTTGCATTTCTTTATCAGTATTGTAAGGCTCTTAAAGCCCTTAGATTATATTATTTTCAAGGGTGGAGATCGTTTGTAATTGCCTATTTAAGGCCTGCTTGTAACCCTAAGGAAATCAGACTTGAATTAATATAAACCTGAACTTTGTTCATTTGCAATTCTTTAGCTAAGCTAAGTATTGTGGTAACTCTTAGTGAACTTGTGTGTGACCTAAGATTACAGTGTCTAAGAATCATTACTTGTGTGTTTTGAGTCTTAAACACAACCTTTGCTACCTCTGCTTGTGTGCTAAGGTGCAAAGTCCTATCTGTTCTGCCTAGCCTAGTGCAGGTTTCTGACTGAGTGAGTGTGCGTGTGAGGGAGTGTTCACCCTGGCCCCTTGTAGCCTCTGAAAAGCTCTATTTTTGTAGAGGTTTCAGTTCACACCCGAACCCCCAAAACATCATATCCAAAAATGCATCCAAGCAAGCAACCTGTTCATTCATGAAAAACATGAACGCCACAGTCAGTGGGGAGTAACTCCGGGTTCTCCCAGCCATATCACCTTTAACGTACATATAAGAAAATACAAAAGTAAAGCATGCATATATATATACATGTGAGTTGCGATAAGAATAGATAGGCAATTCTATAGAAAATGATAAGATCATATGGAAATCAAATCCGAACCATCATGCTATTCAAAGACTCGGGAAAGACACTCTTAGGCAATCGAATACGCTCACTAGGGCTTACATCTCACCGTTAGCGGTATAAGATTGATAAGATTGAGACTCGACAGACAAACCAAGTCAAGTCATGCGATGATCACAATAAAACCACATATTATCATCCATTCACGAACCAAGACATTGACGGTGTCCCATCATGCAATGACCATGAACAATATCATGAAATCACGCATTCAAAGAACGACGACACAGACGACATCTCTCACGGTAAATGAAACGCACTAGCATCGTGTACATGGCAAGTATGATTAAAATGCATCCACGGGATAAAGCATTTCCCTGAAAGCATACACGATAAAGCATTTCGCGTATGTAGACTAATTTCCTCCTGGTAGCACGACGATAATAAATATCCGGTCCTAGTCTAAACCTGGCCAGGATCTCGGAATGAACGTGTTCCGATTCGACATGCGATCAAGCGTTTCGCATCCAAGACTCGGTCTTACAATATATATGCCGAGTACCCCAAATTCGGTAGATCAATTCACGAAAGAGGCGGAAAAGAGCTCAAGCCTCATAACAAGCGGTACGCTACATGCAAATAACACCACCTCGCAAGTACACAACATTTGACGGCCGGTTCGATCAACGCAATGCGTTCAACTCCCAACAACGTCGTCGTATGCCCACTAACACATGCATTTAAGCAGTAGGATACCTCTCCTTTCCGACATTCCAGCCTTACGAACGGGAAGGTAGCCAAGGGAATGAGAGTACAAAGCACAAGACAAAATAGTGCTCAAACCGTATCATTTGTAAAAACCGACTCAAAGGGGAACATACCAAAAACCGTCACAAAACATGTGATACAAGCGAATGAAATATCATATATCCAAAACATGAATATTATAAGTCACTATGTAAAATTATACGATAAACGAATCATGCGAACTATTATAAATTACGAGTTTTAGAAATTTCAAGAAGAAAACACAGCCGTGTTCCAGGCCGGTGTGGAGGGAGGCGGCCGGTACCCCGGCTCGGAGCACAACTACAGACAAAACACAAGTTTGGAAACTACTAAAACAAGGGTCCACTTCAAACGGTCATAACTAGAGTTCTAGATATGCAAATACAGAAATTCCAAGTCGAGGTGATAGCTTATCCTCTTACGGTTCCAACGAATGGTAACAAGACCAAAAAAAGAAAGTAACGAAGGAGATATGATCATTTTACGAAAAAGGGTCGGAGCAGTGAATTCCCAGCCGGCCACTGAACCGGCAGCCGTTCCTTCGGCCAGGACTACATCCTACCCGAGAACAACATACACAAGTTCAATCATTTTCAATTCTCATATTTAACTTCTATAACCTATCAACAATCAATAATCATCATCAACAATCATCAACTAACAACAATCATCAACAATAACTCAATTCCTAAGCTTACTAATCATATTATAAATACGAAATCTAACATAGAAATCATATAAAACACGTAAATGATATCGAGTAACCCTTCACCGTTACCTTTACGCGTCTTTAAACGATTCTAAACCTTCCTAGTCTCCACCTACATACAATTAGATAATAAAAGATGAATATCATTCACCTTGAGAAAGACGGATAATTTAAAAAACGAGAAAGACGGTAATTTTATTACCAATACGGATAGAGGAAGCTAAGAGGGGAAGAATAAGACGAACTTACGTGAATTTCAACAAGAAACGAAAGAGATACGGTGATTCAAAGATGGATCAAAATTGGAGGCAAGGGTTTTTGATATTTGCTTAAGGAAGAAGTAAGGGTTTTGGTTTGTGTTGAATGAAATAGATTAAGAAAGTATGAGATATTTATGGGAAAAAGTCAACAAAAGTCAAACTCGCCTTAAGACAGGATTCTCATGGAACCTCGCGGAAATTCCAGATACGAACTCGGAAATTCTAAATTCGACTCGGAAAATTAAATTTGCGGTTAAAACTAAATTTCGCTGAAAAGTTTCCGTAAAATATTTTCACTATAAAAATAGGGTACATTTCCGGGTGTTACATTAATAACATAATTTCAAAGAAAACAAAAGGAGATTCGAGATCTCAAAATTACAGCAAGATCATGTTTCCATCATTACGAAAACATAATCAACTAAGGCCACACTAGGTAATAAAAATTACAACCAATTGCAAAAATACGTAAATAAACCATTCAACAAATCATTCAACAAAATAAAATGCATCAACAATAAATTAGTCATTCAAGACATAATTCCATAATTATGTAGAGTAATTTATCCAAACCACCTATTTTAAAATGATCAAAATTATGTGACAATTCCTAAATTACTCATAATAATTCCAATCAAACATAATCCAATTTTAATTCATATTATCGTATAATATGAATTAATCCAACATTATTTTAACCATTTTAAAATAATTGGGTATCCAATAATTGTGAACTTTTTCACAACAACAATCATACATTATCGATATAATGCATAAAAAATATTCGGCCAAATTGAACAAAACAAAAACGAATCAAATTTTTTTTTTTTTATAAAACAGCCACGGTTTTTTTTATCAAATAATACATACAAATTAAACATTTTAATTTGATGTTGCTAATATTACAAGATCGGTACAATTATCAACATTCAATCATTATTAAACATTGATACAAACTAGATGATTCAATTTAAAATTTTAAACTGAATATCTAAATCATGATTAAATCGATTATCTTAAGATTCGACTAATCATAATTGATTTGAACATCATTAAAATTAATGAATCATGATGCAAAACAACAAGTTAACATCATGTATGATGAAAATATATATAGCAAAAACAAATGTTCATAAACATCAAAACAATTTCCATTTAGATTTTAATTTAATCCTTATTAAATTAAAACATCTACGAATTTATCATAGTGTCATCTTAACATTTTAAAACAACAATATCAATAAATCAAAATGAAAACAAGGGTCAAAAAAAAAATTAACACGGCTGAAAAAAAAAATTATTTGAGCCGAGACAAAAAAAAAATTTCAGAAATTTTTTTAATATAATATTTCAGCATTTATGAAAAATCATATAAAATAATTTCGTAGCCTATGCTCTGATACCACTTGTGAGAAATATCCGTATATTTCATCATGAAAATTAACGATTATAACGAAATCATAATATATGAAATGCGAGTCATAAACGAAATGCATAATATAAAACATAGAGATTAGAATCAACCTCCGGTCCTAGCAATATGGCCTAAGAACAAATATCGAGATCGATATTCTCCTAATCGTTGCACCCAAGATGTTCCGAGAAATGCCTTTTTCTTGTGCTAGAATGAATACAAAAATTACTAATAATATTTTGTGAGAAGTATTGATAAGAATGTAGAGAAAGAGTTTATATCAATCTCTTCTTCTGTCCCTTTAACCGTCCAAGAAGTGGAGAAAAGAGAGGAGAGCATCCCTCTTTTTTCTCTTCTTGTTTTTAGGTTGTTAGCCTTTTTATTTTAAGGTATAAAATGTGTATGTATTATTATTGTCATTTATGTTGTCACATATTAATAAATCCATACAACATCTTGTAGTCGATTTATTAATACCGGTCTGACATCATTTATTATGACAATATCGTATAATATATACGTCAACTATAAATATCGTATATTTATAATTTGCTAATTAAATATAACAGTTTATATTTAATTACGAATTAACTTTTAATTCGTTTAAGCTTACATTATTTAATCGTATTAAATAATTACATTATATACATTAATTAGATATAACAGTTTATATTCAATTACGAATTAACATTTAATTCGTCTCAGCTAGTATTATTTAATCGTATTAAATAATCGTATCATCATTACAGTGACTAACCTTTTAGTCATATACATCGACTAACCTTTTAGTCATATAAGGCATCAATATGATTATATTTTTCATATAATCATATCTCTCAAACACATCCTTTAGGTGTGACTTTTAGGGACCAGTTGATCACCGCCATTAAAATAACAATAACGTCAAACTTCTAGCATGCCAACCGTTATCGATAAACGTTAATCAACTGATAAGAATACTAAGTATGCCCTGTGAACTTGTAAGAGATTTGTACACGTTATCACACTAATTGTGGAGGACACTAGCTCCAACAAGTTTATAAGATAAAGAAACCATACAAACTATTACATGTGAGGGAATAGGGAAAATAAAATAGAACGAGCTACAGGGGGGTTCCAGCCGGTCGGGGGGACCGGCAGCCGGCTACCCGGCTGGCACTACAGCAACTTCAAGTATCACCAAAATATACAGGGTGTGTCCCAGCCGGTGGGTATGACCGGCCGCCGGCTACCCGGCTGGGGACACATGCCAAAAGAGAGGAAAGAAGGAAAAATGGGGAAGGGGGAGTCGAAGTCGCTCGGCCGGCTGCCGGGTGGCTGGCTGGGACTCGCATGCTACAAAAGCCAAAAGTTTTAAGTAGGTCTCCTAGCCGATCGGCAGACCGGGGGCCGGTTGGCCGGCTGGGACTTACGCAATGTCAAAAATCCTCGAAATAACAATTTCACTTCAACGAGTTCCAAGCCAGTCGGCTGACCGGCGGCCGGTCTGCCGGCTGGGGCTACAAAACACGCGAATTAACTTCCAAAACAAACCAACTCAAGTACCATGGTTACTATCCAACTCTAACAACATTTACCAACATTAAACCACATTAAATGCATATTAAACATCACCAATCATTGGGTAAACATCAATTAAAGAAACTCAATCACATTTATTGCCCAACACAAGTTCCAACATGTTTAAAGAGCATATTTAACCACTTAAATGCAACTTAATATAGGATTAGTGAAAGAAAGAAAGGAAGATGTATTCACACATGTGAAAGAGCAACAAACATGTTTCCTCATGAAATTAAAGCAAAGATTGTATCTTTTCCAACTAAAATTACCATTAAAACATTAAAATATAAATTGATATCAAGTAACCCTTCACCGTTACCTTTTTGCGTCTTCAACAATTTTGTTCCTCTTCTTCCACTAGGAAATAGTCTCGGTCTGTATTTTGGAGGTCTCCTCCTACAAATTCGAAACAAAAGATGAATATTTTCACCTTGGAAAAAGGTGAGGAAACGAAAATGAGAAAGACTAGATTTTTCTTACTTACTAGAAAGAGAAGAAGAAAAGAAAGAGAATAAACTAAGAATCGATGAATTTAGATGAGAAATGAACGAGTTATGGTAGGATTTAGGTGGGGAAGCTTAGGCTCAACAATGGTGAGTATGGAGGCTAGGGTTTTGGGGTTTGGTGAGGATGATGGGGAGGAAATGTTGCTGAGATTTGTGAGTGGAAAATGAGTATAATATGGGCCAAGTGAGTAAGTGGAAAAATAGGAAAGCCCCATATGAGGTTGGGAATCTTACCCACATGAAATTCCGAGTGGAATCCGATTACGAGCTCAGATTTGCTAAATTAGTCACGGAAAACTAAGTTCTATTCTAAATCTAAAATTACGCTAATTAATTATAATATAATATTATTAAAATAAAATAGAGTACATTTGCTGGTGTTACAATCACCCCATCTTTTATAAAGTTTCGCCCTCGAAACTTGAGAGTAGAAAACAAAAGTATCAAAGACAAGAATCGGTTTTCAAAATTAACAAGAAAGCTTTTACAAGGACATTTATGAAACGAGGTTCTTATCGAAAACGGTTTAAGGAGATTTTTCATGAGTGCGAAACTTTATTTACGGATTACAAGAGTGCCCGTCGCGACCGAGAACTCTAATTATCCAGATCAAATTAATGTCGAAATAGTGAAATCGAAAATCAAAACATGTGTTAGTAAGTGCAGGACTAGTCACAAGACGTTTCCAATAACAAGTCTGAACATCCAACCAAACACAAATTCAAATATAAAAGCAAAAGAAATCCATTTTCTCCAAAAAGAAGGTACACCATCCATCTTTAAACTTCTTTTGAAAAATTAAATTATAAATAACAATATGGAAATTTGAAGTTTTTCTCAAATATAAAATTAAAATAACAATACATTACACGTGCATAGAGCAACTCGAACATCAAAATTACAAATCACGATACTAAGAGGTACGTCCAACGAGTAGAATGGGCCAAAAAGGGGAAAGATTGAAGAGTAGCAAATTGAGCAAGGGTCAGTTCGAGGGAAAAAGAGAGGGATGAAATCCAAATCTATCTTTCATCCATGATAAATCAAAGGTTGCTCGCAACTCGATATCACCAACTTCATGAATAAACTAGTCCTCAAGGGAATGCAATTACCCAAGTTATACCTCAACATTTTCATTCATTAGATTCCTACTAAAATCATTCATAACCACGAGACCTCAAGTCACTAACCTAATCATTCAAATCTAATTAGCATCGACTAAGGTCCATTGACGTGGCAAAGTCCATAATTTGTAATGTACATGATAGGTCCTTTAACGTACTATAGTATCCTTAGATCCATCATACTCTATCAGAAACCACTAACCAAAGAAATCTCATCTTAGGGGACCATATCTACTAACAACCACAGGGTGAACGGTCCTTACCATAAAAATTCTTTGATCCAATTTATTCCAAACTCATTATCCTAAATTTAAAATGGACTTCTCATCCTCAAAAGTCAAATCACAATACCTCAAGAGAGGTCAGGTACTAATCCCAAATCACTTATAGTTTGCCAAACACATGACAATGCGACCATTAATCAAATTATTTAGATCATTATAACTCAAAGTGCATTGGTCTTTGCTTATGAAAATATTCCTCAAGTTTGGTCACCAAATCCAAATTCCACAAAGTAATTATACCTGTTAGGGTCCAACATTTAAGGACAATGAATTCCCAAATAACCTTTTAAGCAATCACTATAATCTTTAACAACAACAAACTACCACCACGCTCAATTCGATCCTCAAAATGATATTGCAACATCAAGTTCCAAATTCTAAAGCCACCAAGAGAGATTCAACCTAAGTTTATCCTCAATTCCTTATACTCAACTAAACATGAAACTAGCTCAACAGGGCGGGTAGGTACCATATTTAAAGCATCCTCAAAACACATATACTAACTCCTTACATTACCTAATAAGGAAACTACCTCACAAGAGAATAGTGAGGGTAAACATGATATAAGGGACGCTAGGATAAATCATTAAATGACCACGATAAGATGAAAAAGATGTAGACAGAAAAGGGAGATGAGGTTGATCTAAGGAAGTGAACCTACCAGTAAAGATCTCCGGGTGAGCATTGGCTTCGGCTCCGCTTAGTACATAGATGGATTGTTTAGCTTTGGCACCGGGTGTGGGGGTCTCACAATCGGGGCATTCATGAAAGCGGTGATCCGGCTTCTTGCAGAAAAAGCAAAAGAGGGGCATATCATAGCATCCAACTCCAGGGTGCACGGGTTTCCTACAAGCGTCACAAATTCGTCCTGGAGCTTAAGCTTGAGGGGAAGGATTGGGCTTAGGAGCTGCATTTGGGTTAGCTTGGGGGAGATAAGGAACAAGTGCTCTTGCATTGGCGTTTGAGAGAGCATTGAAATGCCTCTTGTTAGCATAGGCATTAGAAGAAGAGGGAGTGAAAGGTCTTTCGCCATGGGAGTTTGACCTTGGATTGAATTAGGGGAAACGATAGGGATTCTTCATCCTCGCTTCATCTCTAATGGCCTTCATGGAGTTTTTGGCCCATAGGGCATCATCATACAACTCTCCGAAAGAAGTAGAGCTCCTTCTTACCTTACTTTGAAGCAAGACACTAAGCTTATTAGGATAATAAAAGGCTCGGGCTTCATCATCCTTAATGAGTCTTGGTGCGAAGTGAGCAAGCTTGCTGAATTGGGTGGTGAAGTCTTGAACCGTCAAGGCACATTGCTTGAAATCGATGAATTCTTTGAGTCTTAGTTGTTTGAGTTCCTTGGGGTAGAATCGATCTTCAACGAGAGTCTTGAAATGTTCCCAATTGAAATTGACTTCAAAAGTAGCGGTAGGGCTAGTAATCGACCACCAGTTGTCGGCTTCTCTCACAAGAAAATGCTGAGCAATCCTCACTTTGTCTTCTTCCCGGATTTGATACATGTCGAATTGCTTCTCCATCTCCCGGAACCATTCCGAGAGCTCGGTAGGGTCTGGTTCTCCTCCATAAGGCTTGGTTTTGCTCCTAGAAATTTGACTAGCTACCCAAGTATAGCCTCCTTTGTGATGGTCTTCTCTAAGAGGGGGGGCTTGGTTAGCATGAGCATGAGCCGCATCTTGTTGATTCCTTAGGACTTGAGTGAGAGCCTCTAAAACTACATTCTCTACGAGTTGAGGTCTAACCATCTTCATAAGACATGGAAACAAACAAGGTTAATCCTAACACTTAGCATAATCATAGAGACTTGATCGGGCCTGTCGCAAGCCCAATACAAAGATAAATTACCCAGACTAGGCTAATGACAAATTAATGTAATTAGGGAAGTAGGGGTCGATCCTCAGGGAGATGGTGTTTCCTATAAGATGTGAAGTGTCTCGCAATTGGTCTTATCTAACGAATATCTGGGTTTTGGGAATTTAGTTTCTAAACTACTACAAGGCATAAACGAAAATGAAATAAAAGCAAATGGAAATGAAAACAATAAAACAAGTGATGAAAAGCATCTAGGGAAGTAGGTTCACACATGTAGATTGACATATTGATGAAATTGGATTTAGGACATGCAAATAATTCATTGTGAGTTCGTAAGAATGATGTGTTCATTACAATCATAGATCAGATGGTCTAGCACGCTTTTGGGCGATTTACTAGGTCTTAATCCACCATGTCATGCTTTGTCTATTCAATTCTTGTATGTCTACCTTGGAAAAGAATATCATTTTAGTCGATGATTTCCGGCCAGAAATCGTTAACTATAGTTACAATCCAAACATGCATAGACATAACGTTTTAACGACACAATTTCTTTTATCCAATTAACATGTTTTAATCAATCTAACATGGCTACCCTACACCCTACAAAGGTGACTACTCACTCATGATAATGTCTAAATCTAAGATGATATTAACAATGAAAACTAGGATAGACATGTATATTTGATTTTGACTCTTTATATGGCGATAATAACGACGCTAATTGATAATCTAAGAAATGATAATTACAATTATAATGATACAAAATGAATCTAAGATAATATGTAAAGAGAATAACAATCAAATGGAAAACAATAAAGACATTTAAACGAAAGATAAAGTAGGAATACCTATATGACGATCAATGACGATAATGATAACAATAATAGAAAATCCTTGCACATAATAAACGATCCACCAATTACAACGCTTGAACCACACAAAGGAGATTACAAGGATGAAAATTCTTTGATCTAAAGCTAAAGTTTTGATATGTGAAAAGGACACAGAAATAAACTAAAGAACTAAAGAGAAAGAAGAAAGAAAATGAGAGAGAAGAGAGACTAGTTCTCCCTTCCTCCTAATCTAAGGAGAAATGTAAGAAGAGAAGAGAAGAGGATGTGTGAAGAGGTGTGTTGAGAAGAGGGGCTGGAGCTCTCTTTATATAGCATTAGGGTTTCGTGGGGAAGGGGTCGAGCATTGAACATATAGGACAAAAATAGGAAGTTGAAGCAATTTGTGCGGATCAGCAGGGATACCCGATCGGGTACACACTTACCCGATCGGGTATGTTGCACTCTGGGTCCTTTGACTAACGTTTCATCTCCCTTTGCTTTGACTTGACTTCCATCATCCCCCTTGACCTCTTCAATCGGGTTTGTTGATAGGGTTTGATGTAAAGCGATGAATTCTTCGCCCAACTGTTTGATCTTCCGACAACTACGAAACTGTCCTTACTTCTTCTCTCTTTTGAATTAGTGAACCTTCTTGAAATGTCTTTCACTTGGTCAAGCTTGCTTCTTCAAATCGTCGGGTTCTAGGCAAATGCTCGGGAATATAGGAAAAGGGCGTAGAAACGTCACTTTCCCTACAAAACAGGTTAGAACATAGGAATTCGCCTAGAAGACGATATTAGCTCATAAAATGGCTTAACAAAGCACAAATGACATACAAAACCGAGCTAAATTAGGGGTTAAAATCATACAAATATTCACTTATCAAGACTACCAAATAAAGTCCTTAATTTCTACCCATCTCTCATTCATTAATTCAAGGTCAAGTTATAGTTTATGTTTAGGGATCACTTGTGTGCGTCGGGAGCGTCATAGGCTCTGATACCAACTCTAACAACCCTTGCGATAGCGAAAAATAAAACTAACAAGCATGCAATTTAAATAGCAAAAATATGAGATTTTCGAAACTTTTACATGCCAAAATAAAAAGGTACGAGGAATGTCAAGAACAGTATAAACTAAAGCATAAAGTAGTACAAGGAGACGTAGTCTCTCAAAACGTAGTCAAACGGAAGGAATAAAGTCTAGCGAACTAGCTAGATCGTCAAGGGGAGAATCGATAGGGCCGACGCCCCCTAGCTCACACCCGAACCCCGGAAAGGCAATAAAGATCCAAGCAAGCAAGCTGTTCATTCATGAAAACATGAACGCCACAGTCAGTGGGGAGTAACTCCGGGTTCTCCCAGCCATATCACAAGTAAACATACATAAACGGTAATAAACATGTAGAAGCATACATATATATAAGTGAGTCACGAGAAGTACAAATAAGCATTTCAGTATAATAAGATACAGACGTATGGAATACCAAACTGTAAGCATCAGATTATAGACAAACTCGGGGAAGACACCCTTAGGCAACTATATACTCACTAGGGCTTACATCTCACCGTTAGTGGCATATACTTGATAAGATAGAGACTCGACATACAAACCACGCCAAGTCATCCAACGGTCACAAATAATCAACACATAAACATCCATCCAAACATACGAATATGGTAACATAACTCGCACGGTAAATGACACGCACTAGCATCATGTACAATAGCAAGACAGGTCACTGGAAGCCCATGGGATAAGACGTTTCCCGGAACCGTATACGATAAGACGTTTTGTATACTCATGACCTAGACAAACATGTACACGGGATAAGACGTTTCCCGGAACTGTATACGATAAGATGTTTCGTATACTCGAGACTTAGACAAACATGTCCACGGGGTAAGACGTTCCCTGTAATCGTGTACGATATGACGTTTTGCACACACAAGACTCTAATCCTCCCGGTAGGAGGAAGGTAATAATACGGTCCTAGTCTAAACCTGGCCAGACTCTCGGGATACGACGTTTCCCGATTTGACATTTGGTATGACGTGCCACATCCAAGACTCGATCAACACAAAAGACGTCGAGTACCCCAAATTAAGCTAAACCACGCGAAAGAGGTGGAAAGAAATCTTCAGTCAAAAGTCAAGCTACTATGCTACATGCAATGACATCACCTTGCAAGGATACAACATTTGACGGGCGGGTCGATCAACCCATTGCGTTCACCTCGTAACAATGTTGTCATATCAAAGTACCCAACAAGTAGTGCTCAAATCATATACATAAGATACAACCGACTCAGGGGGGGACATATCAAAACCCGTCACAAAACATGAGATATAAGCATGTGAGATATCGTATATCCTAAACATTAATATTTAATGTTATTACGTAAGTTTATAAGATAAACAAACCATACAAACTATTACATGTGAGGGAATAGGGAAAAGAAATGGGAACGAGCTACAGGGGGTGTCAGCCGGTCAAGGGGACCGGCCGCCGGCTACCGGGCTGGCGCTACAGCAACATCAAGTATCACCAAAATATACATGGGGTGTCCTAGCCAGTGGAAGTGACCGGCCGCCGGCTACCTGGATGGGGACACATGCCAAAAGAGAGGAAAGAAGAAAAAATGGGGAAGGGGGAGTCGCAGCCGGTCGGTCGGCTGCCGGGTGGCCGGCTGGGACTCTCATGCTATAAAAGCCAACAATTTTAAGGGGGTTTCCTAGCCGATCGGCAGACCGGGGGCCGGTCGGTCGGCTGGGACTTACACAATGTCAAAGTCCTCGAAATAACAATTTTACTTTAGACGAGTTCCCAGCCGGTCGGCTGACCGGCGGTCGGTCGGCCGGCTGGGGCTACAAAACACGCGAATTCACTTCCACAACAAACCAACTCAAGTTCCATGGTTACTATCCAACTCTAACAACATTTAGCAACATTAAACCACATTAAATGCATATTAATCATCACCAATCATAGGGTAAACATCAATTAAAGCAACCCAATCACATTTATTACCCAACACAAGTTCCAACATGTTTAAAGAGCATATTTAACCACTTAAATGCAACTTAACATAGGATTAGTGAAAGAAAGCATGGAAGATGGAATTCACACATGTGAAAGAGCAACAAAAATGTTTCCTCATGAAATTAAAGCAAAGATTGTATCTTTTTTAACTAAAACTACCATTAAAACATTAAAACGTAAATTGATATCGAGTAACCCTTCACCGTTGCCTTTTTGCCTCTTCAACAATTTTCTTCCTCTTTTTCCACTAAGAAATAGTCTCAGTCTGGATCTTGGAGGTCTCCTCCTACAAATTCGATACAAAAGATGAATATTTTCACCTTGGAAAAAGATGAGAAAACAAAAATGAGAAAGACTAGATTTTTCTTACCTTACTCGGAAGAGAAGAAGAAAAGAAAGAGAATAAGCTAAGAATCGATGAATTTAGATGAGAAATGAATGTGTTATGGTAGGATTTAGGTGGGGAAGCTTAGCCTCAACAATGGTGAGTATGGAGGCTAGGGTTTTGGGGTTTGGTGAGGATGATGGGGAGGAAATTTGCTGAGATTTATGAGTGGAACATGAGTATAATATGGGCCAAGTGAGTGAGTGGAAAAATAGGAGAGCCCAATATGAGGTTGGGAATCTTACCCACATGAAATTCCGAGTAGAATCTGATTACGGGCTCGGATTTTCTAAATTAGACATGGAAAACTAAGTTCTATTCTAAATCTAAAATTACGCTAATTAATAATAATATAATATTATTAAAATAAAATATGGTACATTTGGGGTATTACAAACTTACTTTTCATAAGTCTCTAATAATTGCCCACAGTTTCTTAGCACATGAAAATGAGCTTCTTCAAGCTCCTTTTCATTTAAGTACCTCGGTATACATTTCCCGGTAGTATTTCCCAAGTCATCATTGAAAAACTCGGGTATATTTGAATCTATTTGGTTATCGGAATTCACACCAACCTCCAAGTCCTTCGCTTTTGTGTCAATGTGATCTTCAAAATATAGGGAACAAAAATATGAAATTTCCTCTAAAAAAAGCGTTGCATATGGAACCCTCGACCCGAGCTTTGTTTACAGCCTTCATTTTCAAATGATTAAGGAATCTCTCAAATGGATACATCCATCGATATTGAACAGGTCCTCCAACCTTCGCTTCATAAGGTAAGTGAATAGGTAAATGCTCCATGGAATTGAAGAAAGAAGGGGGAAATATCATTTCTAACTTGCATAATATCTCTGCAATGTTTGACTCTAGATGTTCCATGGAATCAACTTTAATCGTAGAAGTACACAAGTCTTTAAAAAATTGGCTTATCTTAGTTATAGCATTCCAAGAATTCGTCGGGAGTAATTGAAACATGCAACAGGAAGTAACCGTTCCATAAAGACATGACAATCATGACTTTTCATGGAATGCAACACCAAATTTCTATGGTCAACACACCGACTCAAATTTGAAGCATAACCATCCGGGAATTTCAAACTAGCAACCCATTCGCATAAATCCTTCTTCTCCGCTGTCTCTAAAACAAACCTAGATAATATAAGTCGCTTCAAGCAATACTCAAGAAAGTCAGCTTTACCCTTAGAGCCAAAGGAAGTTTTCTTTGTTACATTCATCATCGTGTTGATAAGCTGTTCAAAAAGGTTTTTCTCAATGTGCATAACATCTAAGTTGTGTCGAATAACCAATGTCTTCCAATAAGGAAGTTCCCAAAATATGCTTTGTTTCTACCAACCTTTGGTTTTGTCGTCTTTCAATCTTTTCATTTCTTCAGCAGAAGACTCGACAACTTTAGGTAAATATTTTACCGAATCTCAGACCACAGCACCGGTTAATTTGATTGCAGTTGTGGTATTATCCGTTTTCCTATTCTTTAGAAAATGCTTACAATTGTTGCGGAAAGGATGATCAGGTTTCAAGAAAGTACGATGACAATCGAACCAACAAACCTTTCGACTATGTTTAAGAAAAAAGGATTTAGGATCTTTTTTAAGAAAATAAGGACAAGCATGGTATCCGGCTGTGGACCAACTGGAAAGCATGCCATATGCAGGAAAATCATTAATCGTCCACGGTAATGCCACTTTTAATTGAAAGTTACGTTTCTTAGAGACATCGTAGGTATCCACACCGGTTTTCCAAAGTTCTTTCAACTCTTTGATCAACGGTTGGAGGTAGACATCCAATTTTGCTTTAGGGTTACTAGGACCTGGAACGATCATAGATAATAACATAAATTGCCTCTTCATGCATAACCAAGGGGGTAAGTTTTACGGGGTGACAATCACGGGCCAACACGAGTAAGACTTCCAGAATTGGCCATAAGGTTAAAATCCATCTGTACACAAACCTAGGCGAACATTGCAAGGCTCACTTGCAAATTCTGGATGCTCTCTATCGAAATGTTTCCACGCTTCTCCATCAGTTGGGTGTGCCATTGTTCTCTTAATCGAGAGTTTTTATGGTGCCAACTCATCTCACCTGCTATGTGTTTGGTTGCAAATAGTCGTTGTAACCTTGGCGCAAGCAGGAAATAAGTCAGTGGTTTACAAGGTATTCGCTTCCGGCCACTTAAATTCTTTTTACCTTTATACTGAGAGGCATGACATTTGGTACATTCCTCAATATTAGCATTTTCTTCCCAAAAAAGCATGCAACCGGTAGGACATGCATCGATTTTAACATGGGGTAGTTGGAGTCCCTTGAGCAAATTCTTAATCTCTTGAAAATTGCGCGCCATTTGATTATTTTTTGGAATAATGTCACTAATGAACGACATAAAACCATTGGCGCATCTAAGAGATAATTTGTTCTTACATTTGAGTGCTACCAACCTAGCAGCCGCTTGCAACAAACTCATACTACTTCCCCCATACACTGGTTGTTCTTCTTTATTTAACATTCTATAAAAGGATGAAACTTGGGGATGTGGGGTATAACGAACTTCTTCATCGCTAAGGTCGTCGGTATTAAGTCGAGCCTCCGTTATTTGCTCAACATTATCACGTAATGCATCTTCAACCAACTCCCGGTAAGGATTCTCACTAACTACGATACTACTTGAACTCTCTTCGGTAGCCAGTTCCACACCGTGATACTTCCATACATAATAATTATCAGTAAAACCATTCGACCATAGATGATTTTGAACCTCCCTTTTCTATTTAAAAGCTAAGTTATCGCATTTCTTACATGGACACCTCATTTCACCGCCTAAATCCTTAAACTCACTAGATTGTTCCGCGAATTCAATAAACTCTTTCACCCCATTTGCAAATATCAGCTTGGGTTTCTTTTTTTCGTCTAATCTTTCATACATCCACTGTCGTTCTAATCTTTTCATGTTATTATGTATCTACATTTAAATGTATATATGTTATATAAATAAATTATCAGAAATTAACAACAATGATAATCAATAAACACACATAGTAAATTAAACATTTATTATTATCAATATATATATATATATATATATATATATATATATATATATATATATATATATATATATATATATATATATAGAATTAGGATCACGTGAGTCCACCCTATCTTTTTGAGTCCGTGAGTCCATGATACAATATCACAAGTTATACTAAACAATATCACGAGATATACAATACAATATCACACCACTAAATCACTTTTTCGCGCACTATAACTTGCTTTTTTTCTCATACTTTTTTTCACACCAATTGATTCCAATACCGAAACTCCGACAAACACAATCATTCTCTCGCCCTTTCATGCCGGAAAGTCACTATTATCGGTGTTTAACCGAAATTTATTGTATATAACTTCTTTTATCATATTTCCTCTCTACTAAGCATCTTTGTCTCCGACATTTTTCTTTATAGCCGACAATGAGATCCCTAATCTAATGACGACAATGACAAATTTTGTTGTGATTGGGAGTGGTGTGAGCTCCGAGTACGATTAGTGTGTAAGGGTGGAGGAATATGAAGATTAAAAAGAAAAGAAGGGATAAATAATGGGTGACGATGGTGCCGGATAATTGTTTGCTTGTGTCATCTAGGTTCTTGGATATGTCGCCGTTATTGGTGGGTGGGTGGTCGTCGTCAACGGCGAGTAGTATTACATATATTTTTCACCCTTTGTGCTGTTTTTTTTTTCGTGATACTTTTTAGTGTAACCAGTGATATTGTTTTGTAAAATCTGTGATATTGTATAGCTGGACTCACGGACTCAAATATTTAGGTGGACTCACCGGATCTTGCCTATATATATATATATATATATATATATATATATATATATATATATATATATATATAATTCTCATCAACAAGTAAAATTAATTTTCTTCAATTGGGTCCTTATCACTCCAACCTAAACCCATCAATCTACGTTTCAAGTCACTAGCAAACACCACTTGTAATTTATTAATGAGGAAAAAATTCGGCAGCAATTCCCCTTTGTTCTCTAAATACACAATGTTGAATAAATATTTACTCAACATATGCATTCAGAGAACATTAAAGGAATTGTTACCGAACTCTTTCCTCATTAATAAATCACAAGTTATGTGTTTACTACCTAAGTGACTTGAAACGTAGAAAGACAGTCCCAAAACGGGGACTATTCAAAAATTACTCCTAACGAGTAATTTTTCAACGGGTACTAAGTCAATATCAACACATTTAATAATTTTAACATCCACAACACATGTTATAATTAGCTACTAATATTTAAATTAGCTCAATTGAACATGATTAAGCCAATAATTAGCTACTATCATAAATCAAATAAAGACAATCAAATTAACTAACAACAACAACAATTTCATCATCAAAAACAATAATGCCTACTATCCTAAGTCAATTAAATACAAAAAAATGATTAAGACGGAGGGAGGAATTAACTAACAACAACAATAATTTCATCATCAAAAACAATAATGGCTACTATCCTAAGTTAATTAAAGACAAACAAATGATTAAGACGGAGGGAGGAATTAACTAACAACAACAATAATTTCATCATCAAAAACAATAATGGCTACTATCCTAAGTCAATTAAAGACAAACAAATGATTAAGACAGAGGGAGGAATGGAAATAAAGGTAAATATTTTACCTAATGATAAAAATAAGCAAGCACGGTGAAAGGCAGCGGCATCAAGTGACAGTGGTCGTCGTCGGAGGTAGGTAGTGGTGGTCGCCGTCGGATCTACCACAAAGAAATAAAGAAAGATGGAGTAAAAAAATAAAAGGAGAAAAGTGATAAATTAAATGAAGGATCAAAAGAAACTTACCAGGGAAATACCGTCAGTTGGTGGTGGTAGTCGGAGGTGGTGGTAGGAGGTGGTACCCGAGGTGTGGGTTGTCGAATTTGGGGATTTGGGGATTAGGTTTTTAGAAAAAAATCGAATTGGGGGAATGAGGGAGCCGAAGACCTGATTTTCTATTTAATGAAATTCCCATCAGTATTTCCGTCAGGTTTCCGCATCTTCGAAAGCTTACTGACGGAAATTTTGTCAGTACTGAAAGATTACTGACGGGAATTTCCGTCACAGGGTAGTTTGACAGAGGGTAATAAAGTTTGATGTGAGAATAGGTACTGGCAGAAATTCCGTCAGGAAATTCCGTCAGTATTTACTATTAGTGACGGAATTTCCGTTAGTAACCGTCAATTTATTTTGTCGCCATTGACTTTAGTCAACGCGCCATTTTGCACTGACAGATACTGGCGGAATTTCCGTCAGGAGTAAATTTCCGTCAGGTTTCCGTCAGTTTCCCGAAATTACTGACGGAGTAATTTTTCCGTCAGAAGGGCAGTCAGTTTGCCGAGATCTCCTTGTAGTGATAGTTACATTCGTGGTTTTGTCTTTAAAGTTTTAAAAATCTCGTATTTCCGCTGCAAACTATGTGTTTATTTTATTGGTAATTCACGGGGTGTCACATTCTAACAATACAAGAGCACCAACACACATAGTATATCACTATTTCAACAAAGGTAGGCAATGTTTTATGTAACTGGAAAGGGGCAATTTTTGGGTAATATATGTAAACAAGTTATTTTGAATGACTTCAAAATGAAAATCATGATAGCAAAACTCATAGAAAATGGAACAACAACCATTGTGCGTATAGATGTAACGCAAAACAAGAGGATAAACTAATCGCACATAAATGGGATTGAGTATAGATGTACCGATCAGTGGAGGCTGTAACTTACAATTTATGTAATTTGCCAATGTCAAGATCATGTCTAGTTTCTCCATATTTCATCCATCACCCACTATGTCAAGACATTCCTAAGCAACTAGACTCGCTTAGATTATGCAAAAGTGTGAAATTACCTGTCAAAAGTGTGAATCATTAGCATCAAAGCTATAATATGGAAAATGCAAGGAAGGCTAAGATTATGCACAACACAAATGGGTGGATAACAACAAACAGCTAATTTTTGAAATTTTCAATTTTTTTTTCAATTTTTTTGGTTTTTTCAATATTCAAAAACAATAAACAACTAGACTCGCTATTATCCCTCTCCCAAACTAGAACAACACATTGTACTCAATGTGTGATAATCGCAAAAAAAAATCACAAAGAAGGTCAAGAAAAATTAACAAGGGGATGGGGAACGACACATGAGAAAAATAAGAAAGTAAAGAAGACATACAATCATGTAGAAGCCTCCCCCAAGCTAGCTTGAAAATGGGGCAAGGTCAAATCCATGCACCAAGGAACGAGTAAAATGAAGAAGTGTTTGAGCACTAATCGGATTTCTAGAAAATAGTTGGGTTCGTGGATAATCACGTCTCCGATCAGTCCTGGAAACCCCGATTGGGTTTGACCTTTTTTTATGAACTTTTGACTTTTTCTCAATTGATTGTGTTTTTCCTCATAACTACGTCCCCAATCGGGTTTACCAACCCCGATGGAGAGTCGTAATCCGTGCAAAAAATTGTCTTCTTTTGTCTTTCTTTCCTTAATCCTGCGATTTTCATTTTATCTAATCGACAAACCATAATTTATTCTGAAATATAAAGTGATAAAACATAAAAAATAAATATCTTAGCTATTACATGAAAACGAGATTATTGAAAAACATATAAATAGTGCTTAACAAAAATAAAACCGAAATATTGTCTAAAAAGCATGAAAAACACGGGTTGCCTCTCGAGTAGCGCAATTTTAAAGTCTTGCTAGACTTTGTAATATCCATAGTTCACTTCATCCTCATGCATTAAAAAGCATACCCAAGCCCTTAAAATTCGATCATATACTTGTGCATGAACAATACAAAAGCATATGTAAGCAATTGATAAGAAAAAGGAATGAAAGATCAAAGGTAAGGAATGAAATATCTTATCAATGTGAACATGAGCAACTTCAAAGAGGACCACCGTACCACTTCATTCGTAATCTAGAGATGGAGCAACAAGCTTAAGACCATGAAACAAACCGTTAGTGCTCAAATTGTCATTATCAATGGTCTTAAATCGGGGACAAGGGGAATCAAAGAGGTGAGACTCATCAAAAATTAGGGGTTCATACCATTTAACCTATAGATTAGTACCACAAAGTCCTCCATCAACCTCAAAGAGATCAAATATATCCCTCGCAAAAGGATTTTCAAATGTGTCTAAAGACTCGGAAAAAATATCATTTGGATGGTTAACCTCATCATAATAGTAAGAGGGCTCAACAACACCTTACTTAGCAAGTGTCTCATCTACCTTAATGTCATAAACATGAGTCTCTAAATGGTCAATTGGAATGACCTTAGGGAGAATTTCAAAAACAAAATTCTAACCATCATCATCGTCATCCAATAATTCAAAATCATTAGGTGAAGTAGACTCACATAGGAGGCATGAGAAAGCATACGGAAAGTTGATTGGCTTAGTTTTATTAATCGCAATTTTTCGGTTTGCCTCTTTGAGAAGTTGAAGTTCATCCATGAGTCCATTGAGTTTCTCTCAGATTTTTTAATGAAACTGTTGTTGATCTTCCCGAGATTAGGAAGCCATAAAATTTAAGAAAATCCAAAGTTCCTCTCCACCCTTTTGGTAGAGACTTCCATTGCTCGTGAACATAGCCAAATCATGGGACTCTAAATTCATACCTTCAAGCATGACGTGACCCAGTTCATATTCACTATAAGTGTGCCTGAGAGAAGCAATACGACAACACATATTCTACAAATTGGGAAAGATAGTCATGAAAGGGATCATGTGGTTGTTGCATGAAAGGAAACACAGTCATTGTGAGAAATTGTGAGAATAGCTTTATTACCTACAAAATAGCTTTATTACCTATAAAATAAGCAATAAATATACAAAGAAATTGTAAAAATTGTCTCCAGGAACAAGTGTTCCTTGAAACGAAAGAAATAAAAAAGATCGAACTCAACAACTAATAAAGTAAAAAAAACCGTACTCCCCGGCAGCGGCGCCAAAATTTGACGGGGTTGTCGCGTGCCTAAATGAAAGATAATTTATCCTAGATCGGAATAACAACATATGAATATAATTAGGGAAGTAAGGGGTCGTTCTCGGGGAGACGGGAGTTACTAAATAAGTTGTCATGGGTGAATTCTATCAAGGTCGGTTCGATTGATTGAGTTTGGTTTGTGAAAGTAAGAAAGTAATAAGAATGAATAACAATAACATTGACAGGGTTGTCGCATACCCTAACCAAAGATAAATAACCCAAAGTAGGCTAACAACAAATTAATGTAATTAGGGAACTAAGGGGTCGATCTCGGGGAGACGGGAGATACTTGTGAATAGTTATGGTTAGAACTCTATCTTGTACGATTGGCAAATGTTTGTCACTAATTAATAAATGCTATAATAAAAATGATAACAATACAATAAAGAAAAGGATCTAGGGATCGGGGTTCACATGCTAATCAATTTAAAAGAAAAGTTGATTACGGGTTGAGAAAAATCATAGGTGTCCAAGTCTTTAAATGGTATATTCCTTTCGGATTCATACCGACTTTTTAACGGGTCCTAACGTCTTTTCAGCCTTGCTAGGTCATTAAACTAATCTTGCCGGTCCTTTAATTTTTATCTCGACTCTCGCCCTTGAGACGGAAATTGCCAAGTATAAACAATTGATTAAGGCCTTAAATCAAAGTTTATCATGATAATCAAACAAGAAATAGAGACAACTAAAACAATTCTACCCGGAATCAATTTATACTTATAAATTAATTAGACATGTTAACCCTTCCCCTAGAACAAAGATTACTTATGCATGATTAACAATGAAAGGGAAAACTAAGATTATAAAACTAAGAATGGTAAACGATGATAAAGGAAATACTAAAAGAAAATGAAACTATAATGTAAAAACAAGAATAAGGATTACCGGAAAGGATGAGCAAAGATTGAAATGGAATAGGAACTTGAATAGGAAAATGCAAACCCGGAAACTAGAATTCCAATTACAAGTAGAACAATTACAATTGAAGGAAACTTAGAACTAAAATAGACTAGAGAAAACTAGATCTAAAACTAAAACTACAAAATGGAGAAAGAAAGAAAAAAATTAAACTAAAGACGCTAAAAATGTAAAATGGAGGCTAGGGTTTTCTAATTCTAATCTAGGGTTGTGTGTAGAGAAGTGTGTTGAGAAGTGGTGGCTGAGGCATGCTTATATAGCAGTAGGTTTCGTGGGGAAGGGGTCATACATTAAACATATAGGACAAAATAAAGGAAGTCGAAGCAAAAGCTCGGATCAGCAAACATACCCGATCGGGTACACTACTTACCCGATCGGGTACACTACTTACCCGATCGGGTATGTAGTAATCTGGATGCTTTGACTTTCGTTTCATCTCCCTTGGCCTATGACTTGACTTTCATTATCCCCCTTGACCTTTTGAGTCGGGTTTGTTGATAGGGTTTGATGTAAAATGATGATTTCTTCGCCTAACTGATCGATCTTCTGACAACTGCGAAATCGTCTTTGCTTCTTCTTTTTTTTGAATCAGTGAACCTTCTGTAAATGTCTTTGACTTGGTCAAGCTTGCTTCTTCAAATCGTCGGGTTCTAGGCAAATGCTCGGGAATATAGAAAAAGGGCGTAGAAACGTCACTTTCCCTACAAAACAGGTTAGAACATAGGAATTCGCCTAGAAGACGATATTAGCTCATAAAATGGCTTAACAAAGCACAAATGACATACAAAACCGAGCTAAATTGGGGGTTAAAATCATGCAAATATTCACTTATCAAACTCCCCCAATCTAAACCCTTGCTTGTCCTCAAGCAAGCATATAATAACAAACATGACAAGGACAAGGGCGACGAGCAACAATCAATCCAACCAAATGCAAATCCCATCAAGTAGCTTATAGAGCACAATGAAACACATCCCGAAACAACGTAGGCATAGGGAAAATGCAAAACATGGTTGAGATTTACATAACGGCGCAGCATAAGGAACATCAAATAGACTTTTCGGCTCTTGCATGATCTTTTGACAATGGACTCTCACGGTGCACTCAACACTCAAATTTTTATATAAATCAAGGAAATATTATTTTATATTTGAGTGGCACTCTCCTATCTACGACTCATGAGAATGCGCCCGCAATATAATATGGTAAACATTCCAAAACTACAAGTCAAAACAATCATGAAAAGTATAGAAAGAAGCCAAAAGCAAGAAGAAGGCTATGGGAGATGGGTAACAAAGTGGGCAAATGAATTATGGTAATGTGGAGCTAAGGTCAAGATAGAAACATACCAATTATGCAAGGATGCTCAATCAAAACTCGGAACCATTCCCAAGAAAATAAAACTAAGCCAAAAATAGCAAATTGGCTTATACTCATGGCAACACAAGAGTGAATTTCCTAAATTTTTGAATTTTGGATCATGGAAATAACACTCACAACTTCTTCTTTCATAAACCATTTTTTTTTCTTTTCAATACATGCTTCTTTCTTTCTTTTCATTCTTTCATATTCAACATCATTTTTTTTTTCATTTCTTTTTCTTTTCATTTTTTTTTTCTCATTTTTTTTTTTCTTTGAACTCTTTTTTTTTTCTTTTTCTTTTTCTTCGGCACGACAATCAGTAATTCCGTCCAATCAAGATCACTTTTACATAACTTCAACAATATCCCAAATGAGCACCCAAACACAAACGGTATAGCTACTAACTTAACAAGGTAGGCAATATTTTTACACGTAGCTAATGAAATGTGAAACAATGTGAAAAGGGGCTAAATTTAGGCAATGGATTCAAAGTGAATGGCTTCAAATGCTTTTTAAATCATGAATGTAATGCTCACTAGAAATGGAATGAAAACCATACTTGTGCGTTTTTGATGTGACGCAAATCATAAGGAGAAACTACACACACCTAATTGGGATCGGGTATAGATGTACCGATCACTAGAGGCTCTACCTTACCGTATATGTAGTTTGTTAAAGTCAAGATCAAGCCTAATAAGTCTAAAATCAATCCCTCACCCACTATGTACAAGACATCCCCATGTATGCAAAATCCCGTCAAAAGCGTGAAACATTGGCTAAAAAGCTACAATAAGGGAAATGCATTGAGGAATGACATTATGCACAACACAATTGGGTTGATAAAACACACAACTTTTATTAAAAAAAATTTAATTTTTTGATTTTTGTGGATGTTTCAAATTTTTCAAATTCAATAAACAACTAGACTAAATAAACAACGACACAAACTAAATCCCTCCCCCAAGCTAGAATAACACATTGTCCTCAATGTGCGAAACGGGTTTAAGCGCAGAAAACACAAAGAAGGACAACATAACCAACAAAGGAATGGGGGACGACTCAACAAAATGGTAAAGAAAGAAAAGAAAACATACAACCGTGCAGCAGCTCCCCCAAGCTAGCTTGAAAACGGGGGCAAAGTACAACCCAAGCACCAAAGTACCTGTGATGAACAAGCTACTACAATACTAGATAAAATTATTGTCTTATTGTCAAAGCTATTAGAACCAAAACCAAATGAATTATTTAAAAATTAACATTATTAAATTGTCCAACAAAAATAATTTATTTCATAACAAAAATATAATAAAACACGGGTTGCCTCCCGCGAAGCTTTATTTAAATGTCTTGCTAGACTCTTTATTAATGAAAATCATTCTTTGTGCCTTAAAAAGCATGTCAATGCCCTTAGAAGTCGATCATATACCTGCGCATAAGCTATACAAAAACATATGTAAGCAATTGACAAGATATAGGCATGAAATATTGAAGGTAAGAATTGATATATCTTATCATTGTGCGCATGACAAACTTCATAGATGACCACTGAACTACTCCACTCGTCAGTGAGAGATGGAGTGAAATGTTTAAGATCATGGAACAAACAATTAGTTCCCAAAATATCATTAGTGGACTCTAATTGGGGGTAGGGTGAATCAAAGGAGTGGGAATCAAAAATGGGTGGTTGATCCCACTTAATTTCAAGGCTAGGTTCACAAAACCCAGTATCATTTTCAAATAAATCTGGAATATCCTTAGCGAAGGGATTTTCAAAGAAATTGATGACTCGATCGACGACTCTCCATTGGAGTCACAAATGGGCTTAACAACATCCTTGTCTAAAGTCTCGACTACCATATGGTCAATATCAATAATGGGGGTCTCAAAATTGTCAAATGGAACGACACTAGAGTGACTTTCAATAGAAAAGGTTGGACCATCATCATCGTCATCTATTAATTCATATGATTGGGGAGAATTAGACTCACATGGGGGGCATGAAAAAGCATAGGAGAAATTAGACTCACATGGGGGGGCTGAAAAAGCATAAGAAAAATTGATTGGCTTACTTCTTTTAAACGCGGGTTCTTCCTTTTGCCCTTTGAGCATTTGAACTTGAGCCATGATTTCATTGAGTTGCTCTTGGATTCTCAACCGCCGGTGCATTTCTTCCCAAGATTGGGATGCCATAAAGTTCAAGAAAATCCAAAGTTCCTCTCCTCTCTTCTGATAAAGACTTTCACCACTCAATTGCATAGCCAGGCTACGACACTCAATTAGCATTCCATGAAGCACGACATGTCTCATATAGGTCTCATCAAGGGTATACCCAAGAGAGATAATATGGTTATAAAAGCTATAAAATCGGTCGAGGTATTCATGGAAAGGCTCATTCTCGCATTGTGGAGGTTGGAAATAGATAGTCATTGAGAGAAAATAAAGCAATCCCTTTGAAAGAAAATATTCCTATTACCTGAAACGAGTCACTATACTACAAGGAAAAGGTGAGAAAAATCTCAAGGAACAAGTGTTCCTCGAGACAAAAGAAAAGAAAAATAAATAAAAAAGACAAGGTAAAACTCTACTAATCAGAAATAAACAAAACCGTGCTCCCCGGCAACGGCTCCAAAATTTGACAGGGTTTTCGCATACCCTAATCAAAGATAAATAACCCAAACTAGGCTAACAACAAATTAATGTAATTAGGGAAGTAAGGGGTCGATCTCGGGGAGACGGGAGATACTTGTGAATAGTTATGGTTAGAACTCTATCTTGTACGATTGGCAAATGTTTGTCACTAATTAATAAATGCTATAATAAAAATGATAACAATACAATAAAGAAAAGGATCTAGGGATCAGGGTTCACATGCTAATCAATTTAAAAGCAAAGTTGATTACGGGTTTAGAAAAATCATAGTTGTCCAAGTCTTTAAATGGTATATTCCTTTCGGATTCATACCGACTTTTTAACGGGTCCTAACGTCTTTTCAGCCTTGCTAGGTCATTAAACTATTCTTGCCAGTCCTTTAATTTTCATCTCGACTCTCGCCCTTGAGATGGAAATTGACTAGTATAAACAATTGATTAAGGCCTTAAATCAAAGTTTATCATGAGAATCAAACAAGAAATAGAGACAACTAAAACTATTCTACCCGGAATCAATTTATACTTATAAACTAATTAGACATGTTAACCCTTCCCCTAGAACAAAGATTACTTATGCATGATTAACAATGAAAGGGAAACTAAGATTATAAAACTAAGAATGGTAAACATTATAAAGGAAATACTAAAAGAAAATGAAACTATAATGTAAAAACAAGAACAAGGATTACCAGAAAGGATGAGCAAAGATTGAAATGGAATAGGAACTTGAATAGGAAAATGCAAACCCGGAAACTAGAATTCCAATTACAAGTAGAACAATTACAATTGAAGGAAAATTAGAACTAAACTACACTAGAGAAAACTAGATCTAAAACTAAAACTACAAAATGGAGAAAGAAAGAAAAAACTAAACTAAAGACGCTAAAAATGTAAAATGGAGGCTAGGGTTTTCTAATTCTAATCTAGGGTTGTGTGTAGAGAAGTGTGTTGAGATGTGGTGGCTGAGGCACTCTTATATAGAAGTAGGTTTCGTGGGGAAGGGGTCATACATTAAACATATAGGACAAAATAAAGGAAGTCGAAGCAAAAGCTCGGATCAGTAAACTTACCCGATCGGGTACACTACTTACCCGATCAGGTATGTAGTAATCTGGATGCTTTGACTTTCGTTTCATCTCCCTTGGCCTATGACTTGACTTTCATTATCCCCCTTAACCTTTTGAGTCGGGTTTGTTGATATAGTTTGATGTAAAATGATGATTTCTTCGCCTAACTGGTCGATCTTCTGACAACTGCGAAATCGTCTTTGCTTCTTCTTTCTTTTGAATCAGTGAACCTTCTTGAAATGCGTTTGACTTGGTCAAGCTTGCTTCTTCAAATCGTCGGGTTCTAGGCAAATGCTCGGGAATATAGAAAAAGGGCGTAGAAACGACACTTTCCCTACAACACAGGTTAGAACATAGGAATTCGCCTAGAAGACGATATTAGCTCATAAAATGGCTTAACAAAGCACAAATGACATACAAAACCGAGCTAAATTGGGGGTTAAAATCATGCAAATATTCACTTATCAAACATAAAGAACAATATAGGGGATACGAGTTTCACATGTAAACTAGCATATTAATATTGTCAAAAAAAGGGGTAGTGAAGTCGATAAATGTCTAGGGGCCTTTTCGAATCTTACTAGGTCGTCCTACTATTGTCAACTACGTGAATAGGGGTATGTCCAGTGAATAGGGGTACGTGAGGCATCCAAAAACATATAATAAGGTAACTCCTATTGGGTTTGGGTATCCCTGATCGGGGACACAGCTATCTCATCACACGTCGCTCATACCTTCGCTTTTTCGTCTCCAATTGCAACCCTAATTGTCTTGGGTCTTAAACCCCGATAAGGGACTTGGATAAGCATCATTTTAGCCATATTTAAAAATTATAAATATCTTTTATCATGTCCCCTAGGGATAGGGGTTTGCGATAGGGGTTAGAGACGGTTAATGACCCAGCATTGTAAAACCGTCGTACCTTGCTCAATCTTGCTCGGAATGATTTGAAACTTGTTTTCTTTGACTTGGGACTTGAAATCTTCATATCACACCATCATTATTATCACTTAATCGTCAATATAAGCTTTACCTTGCTCGGTATTCATTCAAATGTAAGTATTTGACGTAGAAACGACCGAAAATCGCTTCATATCCTACAAATGACATTAAAACACAAGAAAACTTCAAAATAAGCAATTAGCTCATAAAAGCACTATAAATAGTGAATAATAACATATAATACAAACTAATATTAGGGAGAAAAGTATATAAATATTGGACACGTGAAGTTTTTGGGAATATTATGTTCGGCAATTTCCTTATCTATTCCAGACATATCCTTATATGAACAAGCGAAGACGTCTTTGAATTCGTTCAGACGCGAAATGAATTGTCACCTTTTCCAAGGGGTCAAGGATGGTCTATATTCTATGTTCCTTTTGTTCTAGGCTTGTCCCCACGTAAACAGGTTATGTGTTTTCAATTAGAGGAGTCTTTTGTTCGACTTCCTCCATTTTTATTATGACGTGTGGAGGGAGTTCAAATGGTTTATCCCCATCATCGTCAGAAATTGTATTGTAATCAGAAAAAACACGAGAAGTAAGAAACTTTGGATTTATTCATATTTTTAATTTGAGAAAAGTTGTAACAAAGATTGTTGTTACTAGTTGGAAGAGAAGTATTAGAAGTGGGAAGGGGAGTCTCTACCTGAAGGGATACCCTAGCTACTACTTGAGACTCTGATTCTGAATCCGACTCTGACTCTCACTCGAACTCGTCGTCTACTGGCTCTCCTTTGAACATCTCGCCTTCGCCTGTGGTGATCTTGAATATGCGTCCCTGCTTGTCGGGCCATTTGACAAACTTTCTCCCTCCCTTGTTTGTGATGAGAGAGGTGGGGTTGAAATGCTCATCATGCAGAATCATGGTGATGATCTCGTCTTGGCCAGCCTTCTTAAAGATCTTCCCCGTACAATATATTTACAGCCTTACCGTCTAAGCAAGATGCTTGACTAGTTTTACGGACATGAGTCATTTGTTGTGCAATAAAGTAATCATCGTACAATATCTTGATTCCTTCTATTTAATCTCGTGAAAACACGGCTCCTTCTCTAATGAGGTACCCGTTTAACGTAGGATTGTAAAATTTTAATCTAAGGTCCTTTTTTTTTTTACTTGCATCAACATTTCAATGGCCTATGTGTTGGTAGGTTAGAATCCTAGACCAAAAGGGATCTTTTTTAAAATACCCTCCTTGAATGGCGGGATGGTGTTTTCTCTTAAACGATTAAGAGGTATTCCTGGGAAATACCCTTGTTTTTTCAGGATATGATTGATCACATTATTGGAGTAATACTCGAAGTATAGGGAATCCAATTCACTCTCGAGTAAGTTGATGACCTGAAGTCCCCGTAGCTCGTGGACTATGTCAGATTTTACTTGGTTATTTTTTGTCTTCTTTATCATGGCCTTGATGTGAGAGGATGTTGTGCTGACTACCCCACCTTTGAGGGGTATTTTTATTTTCTTATGTAGCGTAGATGTCACAGTCTTTAAAGCATGTATCCATGGCCTTCCAAAGAGGATGTTGAAGGAGCCTTGATTTCTTTTGATTGGTCCTATGGTGATGGCTAAGGTTGTGAGTCTTATTACTTTGCGGCGAGTGACGTCATAAGCACAAACTCCTTGGGTAGTTAGGGTCAAATCTGATTCGAACATTCCTAGTTTTTATGCGGTTTTAAGGTGTATAGAATTAACTGTTGAGCCATCATCGACTAATGTCGTAGGCACATTCTTCCTTAGACAGGTGACAGTGATGTATAGTGCTAGATTATGTGTTACCCGAATGGTGGTCGGTCTTCAGAGAAAGTAATTAGATTACTTAGTCTCCTAGAATCTTAGAGAACGACATTGTTAACGCCTTCTAGAGTCAAACTTGATGGTATGCTCAACTAGGTTAGTGTCTAAAGTAGTGCTTGACGTTGCGGGAAAGAGCTATCGATAAGTTTCCAAACCGAAAGAGATGCCTTGGTTTTCTGCAATTGTTAATTAGAACATTGCTGGCTAAGTCTTCTTGATTCTCGACTACAAGAGTAGTATTATATTGGAATGGATTGCTGGTTTGCCCTTGATCTTGGTAAGGGCGACCTGATCGTCTCAAGTGATCAATGGTTAGGTCATTTGTCTCGTTGTCAGGTTCTGGAGGTGGGATGGATGCATTTTGAGTAAGGTATATGTCTTAATCATCGATCAACAGCCCATACACCATTGATATCAATTTTTGATGTGATGCATAGGTATGCTCATTTCATGATGTTATCAAATGAGTAGGTGGATGCCTCTCGAGCTTTCATGTACGAAATTTCGCCTTCAAGAAGAGTTACGCACACACTTAAATGTTCTACTACTGTTGTGACCTTTTGGAAGGTCTTTAAAATAGATATTGTAGTAAGAATTTGAACAAATTCTGTGGGATTGATGTGATCTAACATATTTACTTCGTCTTCAGTTGGTGAGATAAGATGTGAGATATAGAGAAATGATTCTTGATTATCGGTCAAGAGACAACTGAAGGGGTTGTTAGTATTGTTGGGTTTAGCTGCTTGTGGGATTGGCAATCTTCCATCCTAAATTATATCCTGGATGATGTATTTGAGTTTGAAATAGTTCTCCGTACCATGCCCTTTTTCTCTATGATATTGGCAAGAGGCGTGTGCATCCCATAATCAAGATTTCTTTTTTCAGGTCCGGGCGTGGGTCTGATTGCTTGTAATCTCCCTTGTTTCATTAGTCCTTTGAGGGAGTTGGCGTGACTGTCGCCTAGGTCGGTGAATCTCCTTTGAGAGAGCTGATTTTTTTTTAAACCATCCACAAGATTTACTTCATCAGTTTTATTGTTAGTGTGACAACCCTCGCGAATGCGAAAATAAAACATAACAAGCATGTGAATTAAATAGCGGAAAATACGATGTTTTTAAAACTTTTATACATGCAAGAAATAAAATACGAGGAGTGTCAAATATTACAAACCAAAGTACAAAATATAATACAACAAGCGACGTAGTCTCTCCAAATGTTATCAAAGTAAATGTGATTAGCAAACAAGCTAAATAACGTCTAGAGGTGTTTCATCCAGGGACAACGCCCGCAAGCTCACACCCGAACCCAAAATATCAAGCAAAAAGCCATCCATGCAAGCAACGTGTTCATCCATGAAAAACATGAACGCCACAATCAGTGGGGAGTAACTCCGGGTTCTCCCAGCCATATCACATTAAACGTACATACAAGAAAATACAAAAGTAGAAGCATGCATATATAGATATACATGTGAAATACGATAAGGATAAATAGGCAATTCGATATTTAATGATAAAAGCATATGGAATACAAATCCGAACCCATCATGTTACACAAAGACTCGGGGAAGACACTCTTAGGCAACCGAATACGCTCACTAGGGCTTACATCTCACCGTTAGCGGTATAAGTTTGATAAGATTGAGACTCGACAAACAAACCATGCCAAGTCATGCGAAGATCATGAATAATCAATCATGTAATCATCCATCCAAACATACCAATACATTGACGACATCTCTCAAGGTAAATGAAATGCACTAGCACCGTGTACATGGCAAGTATGATTAAAAGGCATCCACGAGATAAGCATTTCCCTGAACGCATACACGATTCAATTCATTTCGTATATGTGGACTAATTTCCTCCTGGTAGAACGACGATATAAATACTCGGTCCTAGTCTAAATCTGGCCAGAATCCCGAATCACATTTTCCGGTTCGACATGCGATAAACATTTCGCATCCAAGACTCAGTCAATCAAAGACGCCGAGTACCCCAAATTCGGTCGATATAATTCACGAAAGAGGCGGAAAAGAGCTCAAGCCTCATAACAAGCGGTACGCTACATGCAAATAACACCACCTCGCAAGTACACAACATTTGACGGCCGGGTCGATCAACGCAAAGCGTTCGCCTCCCAACAACGTCGTCGTATGCCCACTAACACATGCCATTAAGCAGTAGGATACATCCCCGTTCCGACATTCCAGCCTTACGAACGTGGAGGTAGCCAAGGGAATGAGAGTACAAAGCACATAACAAAATAGTGCTCAAACCGTAACATTTGTAAAAACCGACTCAAAGTGGGACATACCAAAAACCGTCACAAAACATGCGATACAAGCGAATGGAATATCATATATTCGAAACATTAATATTTAATGTCATTACGTAAATTTATACGATAAATGAACCATCGGAAATATTATAAATGAAATCGTAAACAAGAATTACAAGCAAAGTCCAGCAGGTGCCAGTCGGTCAGGTGGACCGGCTGCCGGCCACCCGGCTGGTACCATATGTCATAAGAAAAACTCGACTGAAAATACAGTGTGTCCCAGCCGGTCAGGTGGACCGGCTGCCGGCTACCTGGCTAGGACCAAAGGCTTATGAGAAAAACCAAGGAAAAAGATAGAGGTGTCTCAGCCAGTCGGCCGGCTGAGATCAACTTCATGCCTAAATTCTCACGTAACACAAAACTTATACAGCCACTGCCCCAGCCGGTAGGCTGACCGGCTGCCGGTCGGCTGGCTGGGGTCAACATCACAAGAAAATCACCATTTCACTAAGGATCAACATTTAACAATTATCGATTATTATCATAAATCATCAATTCTCATATCGACTCTCAACAAACAACAAGTACCATCATCAACATAATTTCTAAGCTTACTAATCATATTCTAAATATGATTCCTAGCATAGAAAACACGTAAAACACGTAAATGATATCGAGTAACCCTTCACCGTTACCTTTTTGCGTCTTTACTCCGCGTCAAGGTCCTCTTCAATCAAGAAGTAGTCTTTATCGGGATCTTGGAGGTCACCACCTACAAATAATTAATAAAAGATGAATATAATTCACCTTGAGAAAGACGGATAAATCGAAAAGCGAGAAAGACGGTAATTTTATTACCAATACGGATAGAGGAAGATAAGAGGGGAAGAATAAGACGAACTTAAGTGAATTTGAGCGAGAAATGAGAGAGTTATGACGATTATAAGACGGATAAAAAATGGAAGCTAGGTTTCTTTGGGTTTTCTTAGTGAGGAAGAAAGAGTTGAGTTGTGAGGAAGTATTAGGTTAGGGTTAGTATAAGTAGAAAGTGAGTGGAAAAAGTCAAGAAAAGTCAAAGACGTCTTAAGACGTGATTCACTTCAAATCTCGCGTAAAATCCAAATACGAACTCGGAAATTCTAAATTCGACACGGGAAATTTAATTCTAAACTAAACTAAATTTCGCTGAAAAGTATCCGTAAAATATTTTTACTATAAAAATATGGTACATTTGAGGGTGTTACAATTAGTGTCATAGGTGTGATTTGATGTCGAGCCTTGATAACCCCGTCATGTGGTTTTGGACATGATATCTTTGCGAATGTAATCTTTAATTCTAGTTCCAAAAATCGTCAAGTCTTTGAAAATTTTGATGTTTTGATATCTTAGATGATTGGCTTAAGGTTGTCAGCGAACTTCTCGACAAGAGTTGACTCTTCGGGATGATCTACGATTTGGATACTCGTCTTTCTCCATCGATTTAAGAAATTGGGGAAATCTTCTTTATCATTCTGAGTGAGTACTTCCAATGTTCGCATATTGCCTTGGATTTCGGCATTATCCGCGTATCGTTTTGTGAGTTCAATTGCGACATCATCATAAGTAGCTATTTTGTTGTGGTCGAGTGAGTAGAATTATTTCTTGGGAATGGTATTTAAAGGGGAAGGAAAGATCCTTAGGAACATAGGGAGTTTGATACCTTTGATTGCCATGTATTCTTTGAAAGCTCTAACTTGGTTAAATGAGTTTTCGTGCTCTTTGAATTTGCGAATGTCTCCAATGGTGAGGTTGGTGGGTAATTGATCATTATTGACAGGCTTATACTTGCGAATATTTTCACGATAAACATCGTCTCCTTTGAGATACATGAGTTGCTCTTATACATATTGGAGGCTTTTCTCCGCGTCAGTGAGCGAAGAGGGATCCTTTTAAAGGATGATAGAACTGAAGGAGGATTTGGTGTTAGTATATGACCTTTTGGCATGGGCGTAGGACCATTTGAGGTTTCGTTTTGGGATATGATTTTAAGCGCGGTAAGACGGTCTTGGATCCTGGCTAATTGAACATAGGCCATGACTCTGTGTCTCAAATGACTCGACATTTTGAAAAGTTTGAGGTCAAAATGATGTGTGTGTCTGGGATTTAGGACGTGTGCTTGGAATAGGGTGTTGCTGTTGGAGCTAGTGTCCTCCACAGTTAGTGCAATAACATAAATAAATCTCTGTAGGTTCACAGGGTATACTTTGTATAATAATCAGTTGACTAACGTTTATCAATAACGGTTGGCTTGCTAGATAAGTTTGACGTTATTGTCATACAGATGGCGGTAATCAATTGGTCCCTAAAAGTCACACCTAAAGGATGTGTTTGAGAGATGTGATTATTTGAGAAAATAATCATATTGATGCCCTAATATATGACTAAAAGGTTAGTCAGTGTATTTGACTAAAAGGTTAGTCAATGTGATGATGAGTCGATTATTTAATAACGATTAATTAATATAAGCTGAGACGAATTAAAAGTAATTCGTAATTAAATATAAACTGTTGTATTTAATTAGCATATATATAATGTAAGCTTATGCGAATTAAAATGTTAATTCGTAAATTGAATATAAAATGTTATATTGAATTAGCAAATTATAATTATACGGATAATTATAATTAACGTATATATTATTCGATTGTCATATTAGATGTTGTCAGTCCGGTATTAATGTATCGACTACAAAATGTTGTATGGACATATTAATACATGACAGCACAAATGACATTTATAATAATACACATTATATATTAAAGCGAATTTAACCGAAATAAAGTCCAGATTCACTCTGGAATTTTCGGTCCATTAGTGGTTAATTAGAGGAGAAAATATCTCCCCATATAACCTAATGGGTGCCGTGAGAAGGAGTAAGGAGTGGAGGAATTTAGTTTTCTTTTCTTCAAACCCTAATTCACTCTCTTGTGCCTCCATCATTTTTCACATCACAAAAATTAAAAGTTAACAGTAACTTTTGACAAAAATATTCTAGCAAATTAAAGGGCATTTCTCATTCTATCTTGGGTGCTACGATTAGGAGATATCATCATTTTGATATTGTTCTTAGGCCTTTAAGCAAGGACTAAAGGTTATTTCTAATCTCTCGCTTATTATGCATTTTCGTTTATGACTATTAATCATTTAATCATAATTTCATTATAATCCTGAGTGATTTAAAGGGAAGTATACGGATATTTTCCCACAAGTGGTATCAGAGCCTTTGGGCTATGAAATTGTTTCTATGATTTTCGTAAATATGAATTTGTATAATTCTTAATAAAAAAAAAAAATTAATCCGGCAAAAGTTTTTTTGTGCCGTATGATTTTTTTTTGGGGATCCATTTTGATTCAAATATTGTTATTTTAAAAGGTTGAGATAATAATATATGAACTTGTAGATGTTTTGATTTAATAATGATTGAATTAAAACGTAAATGGAATTTGATATGAATGTTTATGAACATCCTTTTGCTTTATATTTTCGGTATAAAATGATCTAGATATTCATGTTAAAAGGTTAATTTGGATCATCTAGTTTTGTATCAATGTTTAATATCGATTAGATATTGTTTTGTTTGTACCGATCTAGTTAATATAAGCATGATCGAATTAAAACCGTTTAATTTGATTTTTTTTTCTGCCCGCGTACTGTTCATGTACTGTTCACAGTATAAAAAAAAAATTTCTGTTTTTTTTAATTGGCAGCAACTGCAAGTTTTTTTTTTGTAAAGCTTTTTCCGGTTTTGTTATAAACCGTGAGAAAAGAAAGAAAAGAAAAAAAGGAAAAAAAAAAAATTTTTGGGTACCTGCTACTGTTCACGTATGAACAGTAATTATAAAAAAAAAAAAAATTCGTTTTTTTTATACCGGTTTTTGTTTTGTACATTAATAAGATAATGTATGATTGTTTTTGTGAAAAAGTTCACAAATTTTTGATACCATGTTATTTTAAAAAGGTTTAAAATAATGTTGTTGTTATTCATATTGATTATGAATTTCATTGGATTTTGATTGAAATCTAGTGATGGATTACGGAATCGTCACATGATTTAATGGTGGTTTGGATAATTAATCAACATAATTTATGCATTATGTTTTGTATGATTAATTTTAGTTGATGCTTTTATTATGTTGAATGTTGTTTGAATGGTTTAATTTTACGCATTTTTTGTACAATCAGTTGTAATTTACTAGTGTGGCCTTAGTAGATTATGTTTTCGTAATGATGGAAACATAGTCTTGGTTGTAATTTGAGATCTCGTATCTCCCCTATGTAATTTTAATTTTTGGAATCATTTTGAATTAGAATGTAAATAGGTTTACATTTGTAATTTTTTAAAATGTCTTTTGAGAAGATTCAAGATGGAGATCGGATGGCTCACTCCCGCTATATCGACCAAGGTGGAACATCAAGTCAAGCTTCTCGGGTCCATAAGGATGGATTCCAAACTTGTATTTTGTTCATTTTTGGAAGTTAGGCCACACTAGGTGTTTTATTTTGCGTTTTATTTTTCCATTCTCGTTGCTTTATTCACATGATAGTTAATTGCATCATTTTCCGCCTAAACCAAACCACCTAAACATGCATGAAAAATGATTCATACAGTTTGAATATTTTAATCATGGACATACAGATGTCACTCGCTTTTAGGGTCATCACCTTAGTTTAAATCATTCTCGAGTTGCTAGACATTCGTTCACTTAAAATGAATTAAAGTTAAGATGATGGGACCTTCCCCTATAAACTAAAATTGAGACTAGTCTTTATAGGGAAAACTACTATGAACCCCTTCTTCGTCGGAATTCATAATATGACCCCTTCTACGTTGGGTAAGTAGTGAGTGTTGACCTATTTTTATCTCAACATTATAGTACGAGCGTAATATCTCGTGATTATGATGGACTAAAGATAGAATTTACAGAAATTTATCGACTAGGAATTCTAAAAGTAGAATTAGCCAAGAGGTTGGCTTATCAATTTACAGAAATTGTGTAACACCCGTAAATGTACCCTATTTTTATAGAGAAAATATTTTACGGTTACTTTTCAGTGAAATTTAGTTTTAATCGTAAATTTAATTTTCCGAGTCGAATTTAGAATTTCCGAGTTCGTATTTGGAATTTCCGCGAGATTCTATGAGAATCCCGTCTTAAGGCGAGTTTGACTTTTGTTGACTTTTTCCTCATACATACTCATACTCCCTTATCCTATTTCTCATTCACACAAACACCATTCAAGCTTACTTCCTCCTTAAGAAAAAGAAACCCTTGCGTCCATAAACTTTCCGATCTTAAAATCATCGTAGCTCATTCGTTCTTTGCTCAAATTCTCGTAAGTTCGTCTTATTCTTCCCCTCTTAGCTTCCTCTATCCGTATTGGTAATAAAATTACCGTCTTTCTCGCTTTTTAAATTATCCGTCTTTCTCAAGGTGAATGATATTCATCTTTTATTATCTAATTGTATGTAGGTGGAGACTAGGAAGGTTTAGAATCGATTAAAGACGCGAAAAGGTAACGGTGAAGGGTTACTCGATATCATTTACGTGTTTTACATGCTTTATATGCTAGAATTCGTATTTAGAATACGATTAGAAGCTTAGGATTCATGTTATGGATGATGATTGTTGTTATTTGATGATTGTTGATGATGAATATTGATTGTTGATAGTTATTAGAAATGAATTATGAGAATTGGAAATGATAGGATTGAATTTATGTTGAAGGCTCTCGGGTGAATTGGTAACTCATGTCACGGGCGTGAAATAGAAGTCACGGTCGTGACTTGTGCAGTTTCACTGCACTGACCCCTTTCCGTAAAATGATCATATCTCCTTCGTTACTTGCTTGTTTTGGGCTTGTGACCTATCGTTGGAACCGTAAGAAGATAAGCTATCACCTTGACTTGGAATTTCTGTATTTTCATGTTTAGAACTCTAGTGATGACAGTTTGAAGTGAACCCTTGTTTTAGTTAGTTTCCAAACTTGTTGTTTTGGAGAGGTATCTATGTTTCTTATTTATTATGCTTCTTAAACTTGGTCTAATGCTTATGTATCATGTATTGATTAATGTTTATCATATTTACATTTATATAATGCCATATTCACATGTTTTGTGACGTTTTTTGATATGTCCCACTTTGAGTCGGTTTTTACAAATGATACGGTTTGAGCACTATTTTGCCTTGTGCTTTGTACTCTCATTCCCTTGGCTACCTCCACGTTTGTAAGGCTAGAATGTCGGAACGGGGAGGTATCCTACTGCTTAAATGCATGTGTTAGTGGGCATACGACGACGTTGTTGGGAGTTGAACGCTATGCGTTGATCAACCCGGCCGTCAAATGTTGTGTACTTGCGAGGTGGTGTTATTTGCATGTAGCGTACCGCTTGTTATGTGGCTTGAGCGCTTTTCCGCCTCTTTCGTGAATTT